>JAIUZE010023028.1:6662-23550 GCA_022085475.1 Heliosperma pusillum
TCGACTTTGGCATGAGTCACACGCCCATGTCATCGTTTTCCATTCACTTGTGATATTTTAATTTTTTCGATTAAACTAATACAAATATCTTAGATATTTGTTACTTTATCGATCCGTTAACTTAAACGCCGCAAATCGCTTCAAAAACAGACCCGATTCTTCCAACATCACACGGCTCCTTCTCCTCTCTTAGGCCTTGATATTTTCATTTCTTTTCATTAATATAACATAATATCTAGATATTTAATTTAATTAACTTAATATCTAATTAATCATCTTATTATAATAATAAAACCCGAGTCAATTCCGTAACAACAATTTCAAAACCCGACTCCATACTCCCTCTATATTTACACGGCTTCCTCATCAACATTACTCACAGGACTCTTTCAATTATCGTAGCCTATCTTAATATTAACCCAGTCGGTGTTAATCCTAATTCGCAAGCCTAGTTAGTTAATCCTGGCGAGTAATTAAACAACTAGATTTAAAACGATCCTAGAGCCCCTTTCAACCCTAGATGAAGATTTTGCTACTCATACTAATAATACTAACAACAATTAAATTCATGTGAGACATAATGAAAAGCATAAGAAAGAATAACAAAGTAATTAAAATAACTAAAGATTAAAACTTGAATAACAATGTAGAATAATTACCGATTACAAGATTGAAAGATTGCAAGATCTTCCGAAAATTGGAGCAATCCGATAACTAATAATAATAATACTAGGTTTTTTAAGGAGTTTATGAATAATTAAAAGCGTAAGAAATAATAAGGTACAAGTTTTCTATTTATATTACAAAATAATCCAATTTTTAATGAATTTTAGGAAAATACAAATTCCTCTAAATACTCGATCGAGTATTGGGACACTCGATCGAGTATTCTGCTGCGACTCGATCGAGTACATGAAAACTCGATCGAGTTTTCATGTTGCTCCTTTGCTTCTTCTTAGCACGACTCGATCGAATTTTCTGCATACTCGATCGAGTGTCTTGTTTTGCTCCTCTTCTGGCTTCGTTCATTCTTCTTTCAACTCGATCTATGTGCCTATCGACTGCGCGGTGTCCATTATCATCTAATTGTTCTGCAAATGCATCTAATCTGCATTAAAACACCAAAAAGCGGCAGTATCGACATTCTAACAAATATGACATTTAATTGTTCATTTATGCACTAAAAACCGTCACTAAAGTGACTTAGGGGAGACAAAAACATGTATATAAATATGAATCGTCAATTGTGACGACATTTTTATTAGCTGCCTCTACCACTCCATTTGTCTGAGGTTTGTAAGGCGAGGAATGATGATGTTTGATCTTATATTTGGCTAGCAATTGCTCAGTCTCAGCCTGAAAGTGTGATCCATTATCGATGATGATTTCATGTGGCAACCATATCGTCATATGATATTGGTTTGTATGAACTCTGCCACATTTTTAGCGGTAAGAGTGTACGATGTTGTTTCAACCTATTTTGTGAAATAGTCGATAGCTACCAAAATGAAATAGTGACCACCTATTCCGGCTAGAGTAATCTTTCCAATAATGTCGATTCCCCAAGCAGAGAAGGCCCAAGGAGAGGTCATGGTGTAAAGCAACAAGGGAGGAACGTGCTGAACATTTCCGAAGATTTGGCAATTGTGGCAGTGTCTGACGTATTTAATACAATCTGACTCCATAGTCGTCAAGTAATATCCTAGACGTGTGATTTTTTTGCCATCATGGGTCCACTCATGTGAGGACCCCATTTTCCATCGTGAACTTCTTTCAGTACCTTTTGTGCCAGTGAATGATCAAGGCAACGCAAGATGACACCAAGAGGTATTATTTTATACAGCTTTCCTTACATAAGGTCATCTTAGGGACTTGCTTTGTTCAAGTCTCTAAAATCACCATACAACCGGATTCCCCCAATCTCTTTGGGTATGGGGACTATATTAGCCACCCAGTCAGAAAACTCGGAAATTTTGAGTAACCCGGCTGTGAATTGTTTATTGACTTCTTCTTTGATCTTAAGGGCCCATTCGGTCCTCATTCGACGAAGCGTCTGGTTTACAGGTTTGAAACCTGGCTAGATTGGAATTCTATGTTCTCCGATATCCATGTCGATCCCTGGCATGTCTTTGTAAGACCAAGCGAAAACATCTTTGAACTTGAGTAGAAGGTCAACGAAACTGGCCTTTTAGGTCGGGTTTAAAGTAATCCCTATCTTAACTTCTCAGGGTTCTAGTTCGGGCCCGACGTTGATGGGTTCAGTGTTTTCTATAATAGGTGCCCCTTCCCCCCTCCTTTAATATTTCTTTGATTATATAGGGGGGCGATTCGATTGAGTCTGGGTCAGGATCATTCTCATTATCATCATAAACAGAATTGCATTCAGAAAAACACAAGGAGTAAGCAGAATTCAATTTATTCATATTAAATTTTGAAAACAGCTGAAACAAAGAGGCCACCTGTTCAGTAGTCAGTGGCGGTAAGGGAACAGCTGTTGGGACATTCCCCAAGCTACTGTTATATATATACTAAGCTAGGAGAAATAAATGGATGGGGGTGACAGCAGGATGAGACTCTCTAGGACTTCGCTAGACTCTGACTCTGACTCTGACTCAAATTCGTTGTTTTTGAGTTCTCCTTTGAACATCTCTTCTTCACCTATGGATTTCATCTTCGACTGGGGAGATGAGGTGTGAATAATCCAACGTAAATTCTTCATCTTTAATCATTAGAACTCCAAGAGGATTCTTAGTGTTGTTAGGCTTCCTTCCAGGAGGGATGGGTAGACGACCATCCTCAATCATATATTGAATGGCATGTTTCAACTTGTATCACTTCTCGGTGTCATGTCCTTTGCCCTTATGATATTCGCAGTAAGCGTCTCCATCCCAGAACCGACTCTTCTTTTCTGGGTTAGGTGTAGGTCCTCTGGGTTAGAGTTTGCCTTATTGTGTTAGCCTTTTCAAGGCATTGGAGTAGGTATCACCGATGTTGGTGAATTCTCTTTGGAGGTCATTCTCCCTAGGTGTTTCAACAAGGTTGACTTCATCAGTCTTGTTAGCTGAGCCATGAGAATGACTCGTTATGCCTTGATACCCACGACCTACCGTTTTGGACAAGAGTCGTTTTCGGATGTCGTCTTCACTTCTTATTTCCAGCATAGTCAAGTCTTTGGAAGACTTTATTTTTGCTACCTCAGATGGTTTGCATAAATGGGTCTCAAGTTGTCCACGAATATCTCTACAAGGGTAGCTTCATCTGGATGTTCAACAAGCTGTGTGCTAGTTTTCCTTCGCTTACTTAGGGAGTCGGTAAAGCCTTCTTTCTCATTTTGGGTAAGAACCTCTAGAGTACGCTTATTGACTTGAATGTGATTCAAAGGGTTCTCATGTCACTTGAACTTTGGGATATCAATCATATTGAAGTTGGTTGGCAATTGTGTGTTCACAGCTTCATACTTGCGATTGTTCTCCCTATAAATGTCGTCCCCCTTAAGGTACATTAGTTGCTCCTCCAAGCATTGGAGTCGTTTTTCAGCTTCTGTAGGAACCGGTTTAGGATTGGCTTCAGGTTGTTCCCCAAAAGGTGGAAAGTTATCATGCACACTATCAAGAATGTCTAGAGGAGGAAACATAGTTTCCACGGCAACAATTCGACCCTCAATGGCATTGAGGCGCGCATAGGCTTGGTCTTGACTTGCTTGAAGACGGAGGAGCGCAGCTAGGATTTGATCATTACCATTTGGTCCGTAAACACTGGCGTGACTAGCTCCTGACATCTTGGAAACTGAGCAAGAGACCGGCGACAAATCAAAACACGATCGACCAATCTAGCACACATACTCAAAAAGACTCGATTTGTGAAGTGGGAGTGTGCCACTGTGTTGAGTGAGTTTTGAAAATGACAAGATTTGAAATGTTTATCTTAGGCAACCGTAGTGTCATTGTAGGAGTGTTGACTTGAGGTGAAGAGAACATGGTTTTGACGGAACATTTGGACAGAGTTTCGACTAATTTTGTGCTATTCTAGGCCACCTTTGAAAAAAGCTTTACAGTTTGAAAAGGGTTTTATTTCAATTTTTTTATCATGGTTATGTTTACAAAATAGTGATCGCGTATGGCTTATACACATTTATACAGGCATTATAACGGTATGCTGAATACATTTAAAAGAGTTTTGGCTTAAAGGGTGGGTTGACATACCAAGCAATCAAACCCACTGTCCGGTGGAGAGGTCTGCGCCAAACATGAATAAGACCATTTCCTAGTCCATTTCCTCGAGTAGTGAAAGCCCTTGGTGCTAACATGAGTATACACCGTGGTATGGTTGACGTCAATCGCTATCCAACCTTAGGCCCAGATAAGAATTTGGACCGTCCAGACAGGATAGTTAGTCTAAAGGGTTGTGTTAAGCCTAGGAAGGCCGAATAAAACGACCTAGGAAGGTCGAGTAATGAAAACCGACAACTGTCTCCTACATACTATTCCATAACCTTGTTCAAGTTTCACCCTCAGTACACGTAAGTGTATTATCCCCATCGGAGTCGCCAAACTGTGATACACGGATTCTGGACCACGTGCCAGGCTGTAGTGTGAGGAACGGTCGAGCTCGCTTAAAAAGGGACAAACGTAGAAATACGCATTTGTGGAGTCGCAACAAACTTTTGTGGGAAGTTGGGACCGTTTGAATACCTCATGCCATGTCAAGATATAAAGCAATGACATGAACACTAAGAACTCGTTACCCTTAGTATTCTATGTCTAAAATGACTCTCGTGGATGCCAATAAACACGGATGTTCATAGAGATCTGGAGTAAGGAGTGAGGGTACGTATTAGGAAGTTATTTAATCGAACACCTAATCCTGCCCGCCTCGATAGCGTCCTCTACTAATGATTAAGGAAACTCTTCTGTACTCGATATGTTGTCGGTTATATGCATGCTATGCAACATTCATGTTTTACCCCTAGCATGTGAGCTTAGACTATGTCGGTGAACATGTAGTTTAGCATTCAATTATGTCAAAATATGAATTAGATTGATTACATGTGAGAAGACAATTAAATCATACAATCGTTGCAATAAATAATGGCTAAAAGAATTACAAAGATTACAACGGATCTCGGGATCTATGTCGAAAATATGTCAGAATAAAGATTTGAAAGAAAAAAGAAAAGAATAAAAGATTAAAAGACGGATTAGCAGTGATATTAGAGTTAATAGTTGATTAAATACGTAATTAAGCTATGTCGAGACGACAAAGGAAGATCAGAGGCAGAATACAACCCAGAACAGGCGCAGCACCTGATGCGCTAATGCGTCCTCTGGAAGAGACGCATCACTTGGTGTGTCTGTTCTAGAGGTGGGTTCTGGCTGTGAAGCCAGAATCGCGATTAGTTTATGTTCATTGGTGATTTTACGGTTTACTATCAATCTATAAGTCGAATAAAGGAAATTTAATAGATTAATTTGCACTAAGTTATATCAAAGACGAATTCAAAGACTAGATATGAACAGATCTAACCTCTAAAGATACGATATTGATCAAAAGATGACAAAACCCGCTAATATTGAATTATTAGGGATAAAAAATGAACTATCTAAATATGAAAAAGGTTATTTAAATAAGACTATTAAAAAAGGTTTTTAAAAGGTTTGACATAAATCCGACATGAATCTTACATGAATTAAATGAAAGTCCTAGACCTCTAATTAGACTCCTCTAATTAGTTCATTAAATTACATTAACTTTTAAGTGATATTTTACCATTATATCAATATATAATGGGTTCTACAATGTCTAGTTAATATATTTTACAACTCCTCGTAAATGTAATTAACTAATTACCTCTACCTCAAAATATATGCACAACCTCGACTAATTTAATGATTAACGAATAATCACTAAACTAAATCTTATTTAATCGTATTAAAAATTAAGACGTAAAATTTATTCAGTCAGTTATCGTATAATTGACTAATAAACTTAAGTGAAATGAGTTCCTAACTCAATTTCCAATAAATAACTCTCGTAACCAAACATATATTAAATATATATGTAAATGACTAATTAAACTGTATCGTATACAAATAATTAGTTTTCTGTTTGGGTCTCATCCTATAGGTGTGACCTAAAGGGATCAGTTGATCACCGCCGTCATACGACAATAACGTCAAACTCTAGTCAGCTGAGCGTTACCGATTTACGTTAATCAACTGACGTGGAGTATCAAAATATATTAATTATGCCACGTATATTCCAAATGAGTTTTTTTATATGAATGCACTATTGTGGAGGATACTTACTCCAACAATCTCCCACTTGTCCGATACAAGTTGTGCATGTAGCAACACTATTGTGGAGGACTCCTACTCCAACAATATCTCCCACTTGTCTCGACAAGTTGTGTGCTAGCGATTCTCTTGTCTCTTTTGTGTCACATCCTCCCACTCATTGCAAGGTGTCTTACAGGTCGCACTTGCAATTGAAAATTATAAATAAAGTGGTTTTCTCGATCTGGGAGAGTAACTGTCTGACCGGAAAATCTACCAGAGATCTCTTCCGAGCGTGGCCACGCATTTCCAGTTACTACTCCTCGAGTGGCCCGAAGATGTTAATACCCAACGTGGGTGGACAATTCCCGTTGACCCATCTTACACTGTATGATGCAGATCACCATGACCCAGAAGATGTCCATCAGCCTCCTTTCACGGCACGACCTAGGACAAAAACCAAAGTCAATCGGAAACTACACCGACTCAGGTATATAGTCGCCAGTCTAAAGAATCGACTCATAGGAATAAAATAGAAATCCCCGCCACGACCTGGCTTCAACAATTTTGATAAGGGACTCTACTATGGTCACTGCCTGACAGAGTGTCTCCACTGTCTGTCTATGTAAACGACCAGTCATCTCCATGACTCCATGGTGCTGAACAACCATCGATCGACTTAAAATCTAGTCACTTCGAGACGTCACCTCAAATGAATGACTAGGGACAAAACACTAAGTTCATCCTGTTCACTTGAATTGGGTTCAACCTTTATTTCAACCAATTCGGATAAACAAAGTATTAAAATTTAGTCAACTAAATAAAGGAGTTTTAAATGAAACTCTGACAATGAATGCGATTATCAAATATCTGGAAAAATTGATACGCTACCAATAATTTCATATCTCATAATCTCTAGCAATTCAGGTATACATTTCAATCCACATTGAAATGACATGACTATCATGTTCAGCTTTGCAAAAGCATAGCTAATGGATTAGCAATACTTGCACCTTTCCCATCTTTCTGATTACTATTTCTCTTTGTCTACGTAATCTCATATTATATAAAACTATCAGAGTACGTGTCTAGGTTTGAATCCAGACTTAGGACTCTTGGCCTAAAGGTAGCTCCCACTGTTTTACCAGTATCATGGGATAGGATATTCAACTATAGGAACTACTTCTAGTCCCTCCAATACTGTCGAATCCAAGCTACTTTCATATGCATCATCAAATGATGCAATGTACTCCATTTCCGTTGTGAAATCCGCAATGATAAACTCCCTGGAAAACTTCCAGCGGATACATGACATTTGTCTTTGGAAATGTCACTCCTATTTGGAAACTTTCCAATAGTCCTTTCTCTTTGGTACTCTTCCAACAGATAAATCTTCTATAAATCACAGCCAGTTCGTGATTTCAAATCACTTTGATCAGTTTGGAAACTGAAGTCTGTGTAACCCCTTACACACAACTCACTGTAAACTCCAAACACATGGAACATATCTTTAGTCCTTCGCAAGTACTTAAGGATGTTCTTTATGGCTATCAAGTGACTCTCACTTGGATTTGATTGCAAATGACTCGTCATGCTCAAAGCATGCGAAATGTCGGATTGAGCATACATTAAAGCATATATAATTGATCCCGCAGCGGAAGCAAAAGAAATCAATTATCATGTGTTCAACTTCCTTGAACTAGTCAAAGATCTTATCAATATAAGAATTTTGACTTAATGCTAATATCCTTTTAGATTTATCTTCATAAATCAATTATCATGTGTTCAACTTCCTTGAACTAGTCAAAGATCTTATCAATATAAGAATTTTGACTTAATGCTAATATCCTTTTAGATTTATCTTCATAAATCCAGATATCTAAGAGATGTATTCTACTTCTCCAAAATCTTCCATCATCTAAAATGATCAATATGTCTCCACATATAAGACTGATAAAAACCACATTACTCCCACTAAACTTCATGTATCAACATAATTCCTCGAGATATCAAGAAATATTTTATGACATGATTGACACACTAATTCCAACTCTTTAGTGCTTACTTAAGACATCCTCTTAAGCTTGCAAAATTAGCTTAGGATAATTAGGATCTACGAATCCACAGGTGGATATAAAATATTCTACCTCTTCTAGAATCGTATTCAAGAAGGTGGTTCTTGAGATCCAATTGTCATCATACTATTATGAAATGTTGTAATCGCTAAGTATATTCGAATGGATCGAAGAATTAAGGTTTGTGCAAAACTCTTTGCCTACCAACTTATCTTTAAAAACATTTTAATGTTCATCCATGCAAATTTCGATCTTAAAAATCAATTTACATTAAAGAGGTCGTACTTCTTCAAGTAAAATTTACCAGGTCACTTACCTGACCATCATGCATGGAGTCCATTACGAATCGCATGACTCTAAGCCATAGCAAGAAGTTGGGACTAGAAACAGTCTTTTATAAGTCATAGATTAGAATTCATCTCAGTAAAGTAGATTAAAATTCCACCTGACCTCTTAGGTTCCGAAGAAACAACTACTGAACAAGCAATGAGGAAAAATTTTCCAGACCATTTGCTCAGCTTGTGGCTCTTGAAACATTTTCTCCCACTCTGTCTTATCAAGAAATAATCGTATTTTTTATTGAAAGACAGCATCACGAGTCACAAACGTTTTGTTCTCGTGGTCAATGTAGGATTATTGAGCACTTGTTTCGTACGGATAACTTACAAATTAGGTACGCTACCAATCCATATCGTATATGGAATGAAATCAGACTGTTTTAAATGTGCTTTAATATGGTGGGAAAAGAAAGAGTAGACAAAATAATAAAACCCAAGGTTAGTCAAGTGGCTCAGTTTGACTTGACAAGTACAAAATCATATCGTATAAGGTTCTGTTTCTCTATGCAACAACACCTTATCTAATAATGTGTGTTAGAGAAGTTAACTTGTGAAACCATTTCACAATACTTTTGGTGAAAATCAAAGTCAATACTTAGATATTTCTTTTACGATTTGGTCGTAAGTCCTTGATCTAGTACTCTTTGAACTTTTCAAAGATTTCTCATAGCACCTCATTAAGTAGAATCAAATATAATATCTACTTAAATCGTCGGTAAATAAGGTGAAATAGTCATAACCATCTCTGGTTGTGATTATTATTGGACCACACATATCATTATGTAATAGGGCCAATAACTCACTAGTACGATTTCCTTTTCAATAAAAAGGGCATGAATCATCTTGCCTTGAATACAAGATTCGCACGCACCATAAGATTCAAAATCAGATGGTTTAGGGATAGTTGTCAATACTAGCCTCTTAATGTGCTACACAATCCAGAATTAATATTAGATTAGGGTCACCAGTTTTGAGCCTTTTCTTAATCTATATGACAAGTAATTTCTAGTTTAGGTCAAGAATATAATTACCTTTAATTGGTATGGGATAACCATTGACCAAGTATAGGTATAAAAAGATACAACGCTTGTTCCATTCACAAAAGTGAAACACTTGTGTCGTACACTAAAGTGGATACTATATTCTTTATTTAGAGGTCATGTAGATAATAACTTTTATTAACATATACCTCTAAATTAAAAACTAGATTGATCACATTATAACTTTTATATGTCTTTATAGAAATAAAACTACATTAGTTATATTTCCCTTGTAGGTCGACATTTAATCATGGCTAGTCGTTGCACGAATCATTATTATATGCATTGAATACATCGATGAAAACCATAATGGGTATCTAATACCCAAAACTTTCATTTTAGCAAAAACAATGTCGATCATATAGATATTATGGGTGAAAATAGTACACCCAATTTCTAACTCTTTAGAAAACTTGGGGCAAATTCTTTTCTAGTTTCTTACACTGTAAAATAGAATCATCAAAAGTTGGGTTCGACACCTTACTTGGGTATTGACTTTACTATTCAAAATAGTCTTGCGTTTTTCCCTTGCCTTGTGCCAACATCGTGCCAACCTACTCTTGAACCTCGTCATATTCTTAACAATAAAGAATAAAACATCTTTCCTAGAGCTGCCACTCACTTTCATGAATCTCTATTTAGACCAATAGATTAGAAATATAATGAAGACTTTTCTTCATTTTATTCATGGTTTTACCTTCAAAAGGATAAACCTTTCATGAAGTAACTACGGTATTTGGTTATTCGCGATTTTAAATAAATCGATTAACCTAGTCGTCCCAACTGATTTTGGCCTCTTTTGAGGTAAGCCTCGATAAGGAGCATTATGACGACATACCAAAAAAATTATAAATATTTTAGTTGGAGCAAAAAGATTGATGCACCGTTGTAATAAGAAAACGTCACTAAAACAAAATCAAAACGTTTTTGACTAAGGGTGACTTATTCATATACTCTTCATAAGAGATATTTGCAATGGTGAATATGAGGAAAAATTCATTTTGTCATTAGCTTCGGTGGTTTAAACGGAGATCGCAATCAAAATATTACCGTATAAAATAATGGAAACTCCTTTCCACGATTGAACGGATTTACAAGTTCGTAGAAGGATAAAATATTTGCCATTGCGCGAATAATATAAATATCAACGGAAAATAAACATTCATTGCTTATATATAATTTACTTGTAAAACAATTTTAAACAAGTCACTCATATAATGACTCCTCACGAAATTATATAAGTGATTCCAAGACCCATCTTTAGACAAAAATAGTCATCGTATGCTACCTTTATCTAAAAAATGGTAAGTCAATACTTGACTAATTCTACCCTCAGAACTCTTGGTTGACGGATTTCAACTAAATCCATCTCCTAGTCCCAAGATAACGCTTATCTCGTTGAGTCCAATCCAATTTTAGCTTGTGATCGTATCACCCTTCTTACCCGAGGTAAAAAGGGACCCACGAGCGTGGAAGCCCTAGTGAACACGGGATTCATAGGTGTTACTAATTAATAAGGCTTATCTCAATTTTTTTAAGTCATGTGAGAGGTCTTGTCAATTTAGTTATTAATTCCTTATAAGCGAACTAAGTCGGTGAATTTTGAATAACGTTGAATTGACAATCGAGAAATAAAAATGCATGTTGGCGATTTTGGCATGAGCGGAAAACATAAAGCAAGCAAATAATAAATCCTAGTATGGCCACCTAGCTAATCTAATTAACTAGTAGATTACAAAATCGGAAACCAACTCCTTGGCCCCTTGCCTCTTCAAGGAACACGCTCCAAAAAGGCACCGTCTTTTGCAACACCGACTTCGGGAATCTTCGTCTTCATAATAATTAATTACAAAAGATACAAAAAAATTCCTATTATACATTTGATCTAAAAATGAAATTAAATTATTACAAACGGCGATACGAGATCGCAAATAAAATTACAACCGAATCAGTATTCCCTTACATTACGGGTAATATCGATTAAAATAATCTAGGTCATACTAGGTACAACTTGCATTAAAAATTAAACAAATGACATTCATTCATTCAACAATAACAACATAAATAAAATGCTGTAAAAAAATCATACCAAAATCGCCCTTAATACTTATCATGCTCATTCTAGATCGGTTTTATGGATTTTAACAATTTTTAACCATTAAAAATCACTAATCAACACTTAAATCGTATTTAAGCTCAAACTAATTATCTAAACTGATTTAGAACTCAAAATTTGTTTTTTTGGTGAAAATGTAAGTAATCATTAATCACACCTCAAAAGAGGCAATCACCTAGTACAAAGCATGTTTAAAGGTCTAAGTAGATAACATTAACATCTATTACACCAACAAACTAAAACAACATACAGCTATATAAGTCCTATGCTGCTGCAATAGTTTATATCACAACACTTAATCCCCTCCTTCAGCATACCAATCAGTCGAAGTCTGTGCTCCTGCTTCACCCTAGATATCACAGCCTGAGGGCTGGTCACATAACCATCAACATGACAAATATTTCTAACCTGCCACACATTGTATAGTACAGCATTCACCAGCGAGCAAAAAAGCAGTCTCCTGAAGCCAGAAATTCTCCTATTCTTCAGCATTTTATCAGCAGTAATAGGCTGTGCCATTCTCAGATGCAGCCAATTAGTCAGAAGATGCAGCCATTGCCTCACATAGTAGCACTCTTGGAAGAGATGTTTATGGGACTCATAACCATCATTACAAATATAACAAACTAACCCTTGAGATATACCAAACCTACTCAGCCTGTCTAAAGTCATTAATCTCTCCTTCTTCATCAGCCAAATAAAAAAAGAATGTTTCTGAATATTGTATTTGTTCCAAGCTTCAGTGAACCGCTGTATAGGCTCTATAGCCTCTGAATTTGCAAGCCAAGCATACCCTCCTGAAATAGAATAGCCATCATCTGTCCCCAACCATTGTGGATTTGAGAAGGCAAACTTGAACCTATTCTTGATCTCATAGATTTTCCTCCATGCCCAAGAAGAGTTAATAGATGGCTCATAATCCAGCCAAGATATGCCTTTTAGATAAATATTATCCACCCATTTGATCCAAAGATGGTCTTTCTTAATAACTAACCACCAAACCAGTTTCCCAATAGCTGCCACATTCCAGATGCATCTATAATCCCGAAACCCCCCTGTTTCTTTCCCCTGCACAGAACATCCCGGGCTACTAAGGCTTTAGAGGAAGACTCGGACCCACTCCACAGGAAACTTCTGCATAAGGCCTTAATTCTGTCCATAACTCCCATAGGTAAAACAAAAATTTGTGACCAGTAGTTATGGATAGTAGAGAGGACAGCCTTCACCGGGATAAGTCTTCCAGCATAGGAAATTTTTCTGCTATTTCATCCCCTAATTTTAGCAATCATTCTATCCACCAGAACATGACAATCAACCTTGCTAAGTCTCTTATGTGAAATGGCTACACCAAGGTATTTAAAGGGTAACTTACCTCTCTTAAAACCAGTAAAATTCAAAATATACTCAACATTCACTGAATCTATGCCATTCAGAATAATCTCAGACTTCTCAGAGCTTATATGCAAGCCAGAAGCTCCAGAAAAGTAATTAAAGGTTTCCTTAATGACAGCAATAGAACTCAGATCACCTTTACAGAAAAGAAGAACATCATCAGCAAACATAAGATGATTCAACTTTATCCTGTTAAACAGAGGATGGAAATTAAATCTGGGCAATGCACTAGCTTCCTCCAACAATCTACTGAGGTACTCCATACAAATAGTAAACAAGATAGGTGAGATAGGATCACCCTGTCTTAGACCTCTCTTCCCAGGAAAAAAACCATTTGGAGAACCATTGATCACCACAGAATAAGTAGGAGAAGTAACACATGCCATAATCAAACCAATCAACTTTGGAGGGAAATTTAAATTAACCAGCATGTCTCCAATAAAGTCCCACTCAATTGAATCATAAGCTTTCCTCAAATCTATTTTCATTAAACATCTAGGGGACACACACTTCCTAGTATACAATCTGACTATATCCTGACTGATAAGGATGTTACCCATAATACTCCTACCTTTAATAAAAGCTGCTTAAGTAGAACTAATGACATTGTTAAAGCCAATAGAGACTCTCTCACAAAGAATTTTCGAAATGATCTTATACAGGACATTGCAATAGGCAATAGGTCTAAACTGTGTAACATTGACAGGATTCTCAATCTTAGGAATAAGGACTAGGTTGGTAGAATTAATCTGCCTTAGAAGCTTACCAGATTGGAAAAAATTCTGAATAGCATTAATGAGCTCTTCCTTCAAAACCTCCCAGCCAGCTTTGAAGAAACAACTAGTATATCCATCAGGCCCTGGACTCTTATCATTAGGAATATAGAAAACAACCTTTTTAATCTCTTCCTCACTAGGTTTACTACACATCCTATCCCACTGAGCTTCATCAACTCTATTTCCTTTCTGCACAATATGTGGATAGAAACAAGAAGTACCCTTAGCACTCCCCAGAAGATCTTTGTAGAAGTCAACAAATGCCTGAATAATATGGTCAGGCTCTTTACATACCACTCCAGACATTGATTCAATGATCAGCACTTTATTCCTAACCTGTCTCTGCCTGATTGCTTGATGGAACAAGGAGGAATTAGTATCCCCTTCCTTAGCCCAAGAGCACTTAGCCTTTTGACTCAAGAAGTCATCACGAGCAGCATCCAGTAAAATATAGCTTTCCCTAGCCTGATGTTCAATATCCATAAGTCCCAAGTTCCTTGGATCACCTTGCAGCTGAATCTGGCAGTCCTGAAGAACTTTGAATGCAATATCTGCATTCCTTTCTATATCAGCATACAAGTCCCTATTAAGTTTTTTGAAATGCACCTTCATACTCTTCATTTTCTTCACTATTCTGAACATAGGGGTGCCATAGACATACTGCTGCCACCCATTCTTTAAGAGACACAAAAAGTCTGCAGACCTAGTCCACATATTAAAGAACTTGAAAGGTCTTCTAATAGAGGATTTCAAATCACCATACTCTATAACACAAGGGCAATGATCAAAGGAGCCTTCAGGGAAGAAATGAGCAAAATATTCAGGCCAACTATTACACCAATTATCATTGATAAGAACTCTATCAATCCGACTAAACACTCTTTTATCACTAATCTGCTTATTATTCCATGTAAAGAAGGCACCAGTAGTTTTCATCTCTTGAAGCTCACATAAGTTAAAAGCATTCTGGAAAGGAGCCATTTCACTATCTCTAACAATCTGCCCAATCCTTTCATTGGAATAAAGTACATTATTAAAATCCCCAAGCACAAACCAAGGTTCACTTTTGGACAGCCTCTGTAAACTATCCCAAAGATCCTTCCTCTCCTCACTCCTATTGAATCCATAAACAAAAGTTATATAGAATGTCTGATCAGTCACACAATCAACAATCTTTAAGTGAATAAACTGTGCACCACACTCCATAACATCCACCTTAACCTTACTACTCTTCCAAATAACCCAAATTCTGGCATTAGAATGAAACCCAACATTTTGACAGATAGACCAACTATGACAAAAATTAGACATTACTTTATCCAGAGAACCAGGTTTCACTCTGGTCTCTAGGAGCCCAAATAGTTCAATAGCATGATGATGTAAAAACCACTTAACATCTTTTTGCTTTTTAATACTATTGAGCCCCCTAATGTCCCATGCTCCAAACTTAGTCATTAGGGGATGCAGAGACAGTCCCCCCCCCCCCCTTTATCCACCAGTTCAGCACACCCAGACAATGCAGCATTAAAATTCATCATAAAGTTAACTTCCTTATCTTCAGGCAGCCTTGATTCATGTCTAGTTAGTTTAGATATCACCCTAGCAGGTGTAAAGGACATTGTATGACCACTATGGATAGGGGTAGTCAGCGGGGTACTATTACTCACAGTAGGACCTGCTTGAGTTCCCCCAACCACAGGCAATGCTGGAAATTCTATAAGATCAACATGTGTAACTTGGGTCTCTTTCCTTTGCCATACCTGTTTTTGCACAGCTGATAAAACTGGTTGTTTCTTGACCCCATAGCCACGCCTACACACATTCTCACGATGCCCCACTCCACTAAAGTTCTTGCAAGTAATTGGAAGCCAGTCATATTCAACACAAACACATATCTCCTTACCTTGCTCATCTTGAAATCGAATCTGATCGGGAAATGCCTGATCAATCTCCACCTCCACCATAACTCTTGCATAACCCAGGAAGGTCCTACTAATAGTTATGTCATCAATACTCAGAAAAGTACCAATTAGAGCCGCCAATTTCTCAAGACACTTATTTCCCCAGAACTTCAGATCAAGTCCCACTAATTTAACCCATATAGGGACCCTTTTCACAGAAACCTTAGTGATCTTAACATTAGGATCCCAAGGTCGCAAAATCACTGGCTTACCATCAAACAACATCATTCCTCTTGTTAAGACAAGATTTGTATGCTCCTTACTTGCAAAACGAACAACAAAGAGACCATTAGGTAAGAAAGATACCTTTGTTATATTGTAATCCTTCCAGATGCGTCTAAAAAAACCTTCCAATATCCCTTTTGGTGGATTAGCACCCATAACATATCCAAACACCGCTGTAGACCAGAACTCAATCTCCTCCTGGACATCAGCAACATCAAGCTTAAGAATGGACTTAGTTACGCTTTCCACCACCTCCGTTTCCACCACCTCTGTTTCTACTATTGTAGGGAGTTTACCACTACTATTAGTACCAGTCTCTTTCCTCTTTGAACGATTGACAACCTGTTGCCATCCTCCTTCCTCATCGTCATCATGTGACTTATCCACCTCCTCAACATCTCTCCGAAAAGCATTGAGAACATCCCGCTGCACTCGTGCTATTTCCTGAGTTCGTTGGGCAACATTCGTACTCTGGTTCTTATTTTTATGAACTTTCGGAGACATCCTAAGTAATACTACCTATCAATTATAATATAGAATATTATTTATTGTTATTGTTATTACCAATGACTATTATTTTACTACTGATTTTACTGTAAGTGTGACAACCCTCGCGAATGCGGAAATAATAAACAAACAAGCATGTGAATTATATTAGCGAAAGAGGTAGTTGTTAAAAAACTTTTATACATG
>JAIUZE010023037.1:0-14844 GCA_022085475.1 Heliosperma pusillum
ACACGGGAGCTAGTGCGTGTCATTTACCGTGAGAGATGTCGTCAACGTATTGTATGTTTGAATGGATGATAATATGATGGATTATTTGTGATCATCGCATGACTTGGCATGGTTTGTTTGTCGAGTCTCAATCTTATCAAACTTATACCGCTAACGGTGAGATGTAAGCCCTAGTGAGCGTATTCGGTTGCCTAAGAGTGTCTTCCCCGTGTCTATCAATAGCATGATGGTTACGGATTGTACTTCTTATGCTTTTATCATTATATATTGAATTGCATATCTATCGTTATCGTATTTCACATGTATATCTATATATGCATGCTTCTACTTTTGTATTTCCTCTTATGTACGTTTATGTTGTGATATGGCTGGGAGAACCCGGAGTTACTCCCCACTGACTGTGGCGTTCATGTTTTTCATGGATGAACAGGTTGCTTGATTGGATGGCTTTTTGCTTGGTATTTTGGGTTCGGGTGTGAGCTAGCGGGCGTTGTCCCTGGATGAAACACCTCTAGACGTTATTTAGCTTGTTTGCTAATCACTTTTACTTTGATAACATTTGGAGAGACTACGTCTCTTGTTGTAGTATATTTCGTACTTTGGTTTGTAATATTTGACACTCCTCGTATTTTCTATTGCATGTAAAAAGTTTTAAAAACACCGTATTTCCGCTAATTAATTCACATGCTTGTATGTTTTATTTCCGCATTCGCGAGGGTTGTCAAAAATGTAAACCATTCGTCGTGTGAAAAAGAAATTCAGTCTTTAAAGGAATTGCTCCTACATGCACGAAAAGTTCATGATAAGTGGGAAGGAAGTCAGAAGGTCTTAGACTTCCTTACCGAACAGTCTAACAATAACATGAAGATGGGTCTTGGTCATGAATGCTATAGTCGTAGAGACCATGATAAATGCAAATCCACTGCTTCTGACCATGATTTCAAAAGAAGGAAGTATGTCAGTCTTTCAGAATATCTGATTTGCAATTATTGTGGTCACAACGGTCATGTTAAAGATAATTGTGTTAAATATGTCAACGACAACAAAAATCAAACTGATTTTGTTAAAGAACATGACGTGTCTAGTGTGAATAAGTCTGAACCTGAACCTCAACATGATGAAGTTAGAAATAATGAGTTCAGATGGTTTTATGACATAGCTTTTGATTACACATCTGTACCTTCAAAATCTAAACCATATGTGAATCAGAAGCAGTCAATTAAACCTAATGTGCGTCGCAACAATAACAAACACTATAATAAACCTAAACTGTGACAACCCTCGCGAATGCGGAAATATAAAACATACAAGCATGTGAAATAATATGCGGAAATACGGTATTTTAAAAACCTTTAAACATGCAAAATATATATAACACGAGGTGTGTCAAAATGTTACAAACTAACTACGGAAATACAACAAAGAGACGGGGTCTCTTAAAATGTTAGCAAGGAACAAGTGTTTAACAAAACTAGCTAATATCTTCTGGAGGTGAACTTCCAGGGACAACGCCCGCTAGCTCACACCCGAACCCCAAAATATCATATCCAAAAAGTCATCCAAGCAAGCAACCTGTTCATTCATGAAAAACTTGAACGCCACCGTCAGTGGGGAGTAACTCCGGGTTCTCCCAGCCATATCACCTTAAACGAACATATAAGGAAATACAAAAGTAAAATCATGCATATATAGATATCCATGTGAGTTGCGATAAGAATAGATAGGCAATTCGATAGATAACGTTAAGAACATAAGAGGCACAAATCCGAAACCATCATGTTAATCAAAGACTCGGGGAAGACACTCTTAGGCAACCGAATACACTCACTAGGGCTTGCATCTCACCGTTAGCGGTATACGATTGATAAGATTGAGACTCGACAAACAACCATGCCAAGTCATGCAATGATAATGAATAAACAATCATGAAATCACGCATTTAAGTACAACAACATGAAGACGACAACTCTCACGGTAAATGAAACGCACTAGCATCGTGTACATGGCAATTATGATTAACAGGCATCCACGAGATGACATTTCCCTGAACGCATACACGATCACATTTCGTATATGTACACTAATTTCCTCCGGTAGGACGACGATAATAATACGGTCCTAGTCTAAACCTGGCCAGACTCTCGGAATAAATCGTGTTCCGATTCGACATGCGATAAACGTTTCGCATCCAAGACTCGGTCAATCATAGACGCCGAGTACCCCAAATTCGGTCGAAAATTCACGAAAGAGGCGGAAAAGAGCTCAAGCCACATAACAAGCGGTACGCTACATGCAAATAACACCACCTCGCAAGTACACAACATTTGACGGCCGGGTCGATCAACGCATAGCGTTCAACTCCCAACAACGTCGTCGTATGCCCACTAACACATGCATTTAAGCAGTAGGATACCTCTCCGTTCCGACATTCCAGCCTTACGAACGGGAAGGTAGCCAAGGGAAATGAGAGTACAAAGCACAAGACAAATAGTGCTCCAACCGTATCATTTGTAAAACCCGACTCAAAGTGGGACATAGCAAAAACCGTCTCAAAACATGTGATACAAGCGATTGAAATATCAAATATTCAAAACATTAATATTATAAGTCGCTACGTAAAATTATACGATAAACGAACGATTAGAAATATTATAAATGAAAACCGTAAACAACAATCACAAACAACATACAGCAGGTGCCAGCCGGTCAGGCTGACCGGCTGCCGGTCCACCGGCTCAGGCCAAGTCAATACGAAAAACCAACATGAAATGTCAGTGTGTCCCAGCCGGTCAGGCAGACCGGCTGCCGGTCAACCGGCTGGGACCAATGGGTCATATGAAAAACAAAGGAAGAAAGGGGGTGTCTCAGCCGGTGGTCTGACCGGCTGCCGGTCGACCGGCTGAGCCCAACCTCATATTCCAAAATCACGTAAAAATGCCAAAATATACAGCAGGTGCCCCAGCCGGTGGTCTGACCGGCTGCCGGTCGACCGGCTGGGGTCTCATGTACTCGAAAATGCTTTGTTTCATCAAAGTCGACTTTTGATAATTATCGACTATCATTCTAATTCATCAATACTCATGTAAATACTCAATAAACAACATCCATCAACAATAATACAAGTCATAAGCTTACTAACTATAATCAAAACATGGTTTCTATCCTAGAAATCACATAAAACACGTAAATGATACCGAGTAACCCTTCACCGTTACCTTTATGCGTCTCTACTAATCGTCAAGCTCCTCTTCAATTAGAAAGTAATCTTTGTCGGGATCTTGGAGGTCACCACCTACAAATAGATCGTAAAAAGATGAATAAAGTTCATCTTGAGAAAGACGGAAAGCTTGAAAAGCGAGAAAGACGATACTTTTAATATCAATACGGATAGAGGAAGGTTAGGGAAGAAGAATAAGACGAACTTACGTAAATTCTATCAAGTAACGAAGAAGGTACGACGATTCTAAGATCGATATCAAAGAGGGAAAGTTGAGATTTCTTAGAGAGGAAAATATTTGTGTTTGATTTTGTGTTGAATGAAATATTAGGTTAAGGAGGGAGTAGTGTGAGTTATGAAGGAAAAAGTCAAAGACGGTTTCCAAAGTCAAGAAAGTCAAACTTGACTCAAAAGTCAAGAAAACTCAAACTCGACTTAAGACGGGATTTTCATGGAATCTCGCAGAAATTCCAAAAACGAACTCGGAAATTCTAAATTCGACTCGAAACATAAAAAACTAATTTAAAACTTAAATTTGCTGAAAAGATTTCGTAAAATATTTCTACTAGAAAAAATAGGGTACATTTCCGGGTGTTACAATCACCCCACCTTTTAAAAAGTTTCGCCCTCGAAACTTGAGGAAAAATAAAAATTACCTTACTCGACATTAGCACTTCTCCACAATATTTTCACCAAAGGAACTACTTTACTTCTCAACTTCCTATCTTTACGATCTAGGATACGGATCGGCTTCTCTTCAAAGGATAGATTCGGTTCAAGCTCGGGCAATTCCTTTTGAAATACATGGCTTGGATCACTAACATACTTTCTCAATTGAGAAACATGGAAAACATCATGAACCTTAGCCAAATTTGGCGGCAAATCCAACTTATAAGCAACGGCACCAATCCTCTTCACAATATCAAAGGGTCCAATGTATTTCGGGCTCAATTTACCCTTAACACCAAACCTTTTAACACCCTTCATAGGAGACACCTTCAAGAATACTTTATCACCAACTTCAAATTCTAACGGCCTTCTTCGGATAGCGGCATAAGACTTTTGACGGTCTTGAGCGGCTTTCATTCTATCACGAATGACCTTCACATTATCAATGGTTTCAACAAGAACATCGGGCCTAAATCACGATTGTCACTCAACTGATTCCAACATATAGGACTCCGACATTTCCTTCCATAAAGAGCTTCATATGGAGCCATCTTAATCGATGCATGATAGCTATTGTTGTAAGAAAACTCCACCAACGGTAAGCTCTTTTCCCAACTAAACTGAAAGTCAAGAGCACAAGCTCTAAGCAAGTCTTCTAAAGTCTGAATAGTCCTCTCAGTTTGACCATCCGTAGCGGCATGAAAAGCAGTACTCATCAACAACTTACTACCCATGGCTTCTTGCAAAGCTTTCCAAAATCTCGAACAGAACCTCGGATCTCGGTCGGATATAATCTCCAAAGGAACACCATGGTATCTAACAATTTCATCCACATAAGCTTTTGCTAATCGGTCCAAACTCCAAGTTTCTTTGATCGGAATAAATCTAGCACACTTGGTTAACCGATCAACAACAACCCAAACGGCATCTTTACCTCCAACGGTTCTCGGCAAAGCCATAACAAAATCCATAGAAATAGATTCCCACTTCCATAGCGGAATATCCAACGGTTGTAGCAATCCACCGGGTCTCTTGTGTTCAATCTTCACTTGTTGGCAAGTCAAACATCTTCCAACATAAGAAACAACATCACCTTTCAAGTTCGGCCACCAAAACTGCAGCTTCAAATCCTTGTACATCTTATCACCACCGGGGTGAATAGAATAAGGGGAAAGATGAGCTTCATCAAGAACTCGCTTCCTCAAATTAAGAGCATTAGGAACGAATAAACGACCATGGAAACGAAGAACACCTTCATCATCAAACTTGAAATCTTTACCTTTACCTTCAAGAATCTTGGCTTGGATAGACTTGTAGGTAAGATCATCAACTTGGCTTTCACGGATTTCACGCAGAAAAACAGGCTCGGCAATCATAGCACCAACATGAACAAATCCACGCTCTACAAATTCCAAACTCAATCTTCGAAACTCGGCACAAAGATCAACAGGTAAAACATGCATAGCATTCAAAACATGAGAAGCTTTCCTACTAAGAGCATCTGCAACAACATTAGCCTTCCCTTCATGATACAATAACTCAAAATCAGAATCGTTCACCAATTCCAACCATCTTCTTTGCCTCATATTCAACTCTTTTTTAGTAAATATGTACTTCAAACTCTTGTGATCGGTGAAGATACGACAATGAACTCCAATTAAATAATGTCTCCACACTTTCAAAGCATGAACAACAGCGGCCAATTCTAAATCATGAGTAGGATAGTTCACTTCATGAACTCTCAACTGTCTTGAAGCATAAGCCACCACCTTCCGATTTTGCATAAGAACACAACCTAATCCCATTTTAGAAGCATCACAATAGACATCAAAGTCTACTCCATCTTCAGGCAAAGTCAACACCGGAGCGGTAGTTAACCTCTTCTTTAACTCTTGAAACGCATTTTCACACGCTTCATTCCATAGGAATTTGGTTTCCTTCTTCAATAACTGAGTCATAGGTCTAGCAAGCTTAGAGAAATCTTTGACAAATCTTCGATAATAACCAGCTAAACCAAGGAAACTTCGAATCTCTCTGATATCAGACGGACTCTTCCAATCAACAACGGCTTCAATCTTCGAAGGATCCACCATAACACCCTCTTTAGAAATCACATGCCCAAGAAAGGACACTTTAGGTAACCAAAATTCACATTTAGAGAACTTAGCATACCACTTCTGTCGACGTAGAACGCCCAAAATAATCCTCAAATGAATAGCATGCTCATCTTCGGATTTGGAGAAAATAAGAATATCATCAATAAGAAAATAAGAAAATAAGATACTCACTAAATGTGCGGTTCATCTGATCCATAAAGATAGCGGGAGCATTCGTCAATCCAAATGGCATTACCTTGAACTCATAATGACCATACCTCGTACTAAAAGCGGTCTTTGGAATATCAACATCTCTAACCGGAATTTGATGATAACCCGATCTCAAATCAATCTTCGAAAAAGTAGAAGCACCCTTTAATTGATTAAACAAATCTTCAATCCTCGGTAAAGGATACCTATTCTTGATTGTAATCCGATTCAATTCACGATAATCGATACACAATCTCATAGAACCATCCTTCTTTTTTACAAAAAGAACGGGAGCACCCCAAGGCGAGGCACTTGGTCGAATAAAGCCTTTTTCAATCATATCATCCAACTGCTTCCTTAACTCTTTCAATTCAGACGGAGCCATACGATAAGGAGCTTTGGCAATTGGACTAGAACCCGGAACAAGATCAAAAGAGAATTCAACATCACGCTCGGGAGGAATCCCGGGCAAATCTTCGGGGAAAACATCAATGAATTCTCGAACAATAGGCACGTCTTCAATACTTGGCAAAGAGGTATTTGAAGAAGTCACAACACACAAGAATGCTTTGTAACCTTTTCTAACCATACTTACCAACTTCAAAGCGGAAATTAAAGACACACCTTTACGGGGATGAGATCCCTTATAGGTTATTCTAACACCTAAAGGACTCTTTAAGAAAATCTTTTGATCACGACACTAGAACCTAGCATGATACAAAGCTAACCAATCTATACCTAATATAATATCAAACTCTCCTAGAGGAAACTTAAGGAGATTTGCGGGAAAGATAGAACCCGAAATAGAAATAGGTACATTTGGATAAAGAGTAGAACAAGAGATAATATCTCCGGATGGTAAGGATATGGGAGTATCCTCACTAGATGTAGGCTCAATAGATAATTTACTAGCATAGGTTGATGACACAAAAGACATTGAAGCACCGGTATCAAATAAAATAAGACACGGTTGCTCTAAGATTGAGAACATACCCGTAATGATCTCGGGATGAGCCTCGGCTTCGGCACGACTCATGACAAAGATTGAACCCTTAGGTTTAGAAGGAGGAGGGGGCAACTTTCGATCGGGGCAATCTTCATAACGATGACCACCCTTTTGACAAAAGTAGCACACATAAGGTCGGTTGTTACATGCCACACCGGGATGGTATGGTTGCCTACAACGGTTACATTGACGACCTTGAGATGCATAAGGCCTATGAGCCACATTTGAAGTAGCTCTAGGAATAAAAGAAGCATGATTCCTTGTATTGGCATTGGAAGAAGAAGTAAACCTCCTCTTGTTAGCATAGGAATTAGAAGGAGACGGAATAAACGGCATCTTCCCATAAGCATTCGGCCTAGGCGCATAAGAAGGAGAGGGATTATTCGTTAAAGCTTCATCTCTAATAGCCTTCATTGAATTTTCGGCCCACAAAGCATCATCGTAAAGATCTCCAAAGGACGCAGTACCCCTTCTCACTTTACTCTGAAGAACGGTATTCAACTTATTACGATAATAGAAAGCACGGTCTTCATCATCACGGATAAGCCTCGGCGCAAAATGAGCGAGCTTATTAAACTCCGTAGTAAACTCTTGAGCTGATAGGTTGCCTTGTTTAAAGTCGATGAACTCTTTAAGCCTTTGCTGTTTAAGCTCTTTAGGATAAAATCTACCCTCCATAAGAGCTTTAAAGCAAGTCCAGTTAAAGTCCTCTTCAAGAGTTGCGGTGGCACTTGTGATAGCCCACCAGTTGTCGGCTTCCCTCAACAGAAAGTGCTTTGCAATCCTCATCTTGTCCTCTTCTCGGACTTGGTAAAGATCAAACTGCTTCTCCATTTCACGGAACCAATCAGATAGCTCCGTAGGATTCGGTTCTCCACCATAAGGCACGATCTTACTCCTTGCAATTTGTCCGGCTACCCATGCATAGCCACCTTGATGGTTGTCCTCCCTTCTAGGGGGAACTTGGTTGGCATTAGCTAGAGCGGCATCTTGCTGATTCTTCAGCACTTGAGCAAGAGCCTCCATCATAACATTCTCAGCTAAACGCGGTCTAACCATCTTCATAAGAAGAAAAACAAATTAAGTTACTCCTATCAATTAGCATAAACAAATAGACTACCAAGAAAAGTCCTTAACTTCTACCCAATCTCTCATTTATTATTTCAAGGTCAAGTAGTTTAAGTTAGGGTTCACGTGTGTGCGTCGGGAGCGATAAAGCTCTGTTACCAACTGTGACAACCCTCGCGAATGCGGAAATATAAAACATACAAGCATGTGAAATAATATTCGGAAATACGGTATTTTAAAAACTTTTAAACATGCAAGATATATATAACACGAGGTGTGTCAAAATGTTAATGTTACAAACAATACGGAAACTACAACAAAGAGACGGGTCTCTTAAAATGTTAGCAAAGAACAAGTGTTTAACAAAACTAGCTACTATCGTCTAGAGGTGAAACTTCCAGGGACAACGCCCGCTAGCTCACACCCGAACCCCAAAAAATCATATCCAAAAAGTCGTCCAATGCAAGCAACCTGTTCATTCATGAAAAACATGAACGCCACAGTCAGTGGGGAGTAACTCCGGGTTCTCCCAGCCATATCACCTTTAACGTACATATAAGGAAACACAAAGGTAAAATAATGCATATATAGATATCCATGTGAGTTACGATAAGAAAAGATAGGCAATCCAATATATAATGATAAGATCATATGGAAATCAAATCCGAAACCATCATGTTATTCAAAGACTCGGGGAAAGACACTCTTAGGCAACCGAATACGCTCACTAGGGCTTGCATCTCACCGTTAGCGGTATAAGATTGATAAGATTGAGACTCGACATACAAACCAAGTCAAGTCATGCGATGATGACATTAAATCCAACATATTATCATCCATTCACGAACCAAGACATTGACGGTGTCCAATCATGCAATGACCATGAATAATTCATGAAATCCAGCATTCCAAGAACGACAACCAACACCAAGTGACAAATCTCCCGGTAAATGAAACGCACTAGCATCGTGTCCCAGCAAGAATGATTAACAGGCATCCACGGGATAAACATTTCCCTGAACTCATACACGATCAACATTTCGTATATGTAGACTATTTTCCTCCTGGTAGCACGACGATAATAATACGGTCCTACTCTAAACCTGGCCAGGATCTCGGAATAAACGTGTTCCGATTCGACATGCGATAACGTTTTGCATACAAGACTCGGTCTTACACATGACGCCGAGTACCCCAAATTCGGTAGATCAATTCACGAAAGAGGCAGAAAAGAGCACAAGCCTCATAACAAGCGGTACGCTACATGCAAATAACACCACCTCGCAAGTACACAACATTTGACGGCGGGGTCGATCAACGCATAGCGTTCAACTCCCAACAACGTCGTCGTATGCCCACTAACACATGCATTTAAGCAGTAGGATACATCTCCGTTCCGACATTCCAGCCTTACGAACGGGAAGGTAGCCAAGGGAATGAGAGTACAAAGCACAAGACAAAATAGTGCTCAAACCGTATTATTTGTAAAAACCGACTCAAAGTGGGACATAGCAAAAACCGTCACAAAACATGTGATACAAGCGAATGAAATATCATATATTCAATACATTCATATTATAAGTCACTACGTAAAATTATACGTTAAATGAACGATCGGAATTATTATAAATGAAAACCGTAAACAAAAATCACAAAGAACTCCAGCAGGTGCCAGCCGGTCAGGCTGACCGGCTGCCGGTCCACCGGCTCAGGCCACAAGTCAATACGAAAACCAACCTGAAAATGCTGTGTGTCCCAGCCGGTCAGGCTGACCGGCTGTAGGTCAACCGGCTGGGACCAATGGGTCATATGAAAAACAAAGGAAGAAAGGGGGGGTGTCTCAGCCGGTGGTCTGACCGGCTGCCGGTCGACCGGCTGAGCCCAACCTCATATTCCAAAATCACGTAAAAATGCCAAAATATACAGCAGGTGCCCCAGCCGGTGGTCTGACCGGCTGCCGGTCGACCGGCTGGGGTCTCATGTACTCGAAAATGCTTTGTTTCATCAAAGTCGAGTTTTGATAATCATCGACTATCATTCTAATTCATCAATACTCATGTAAATACTCAATAAACAACATCCATCAACAATAATACAAGTCATAAGTTTACTAACCAAAATCTAAACACGGTTTCTATCCTAGAAATCACATAAAACACGTAAATGATACCGAGTAACCCTTCACCGTTACCTTTAAGCGTCTTTACTACTTGTCAAGCTCCTCTTCAATAAAGTAATAGTCTTTGTCGGGATCTTGGAGGTCACCACCTACAAATAGATCATAAAAGATGAATAAAATTCATCTTGAGAATGACGGAAAGATTGAAAAGCAAGAAAGACGATAATTTTATTATCAATACAGATAGAGGAAGGTAAGGGAAGAAGAATAAGACGAACTTACGTGAATTATATCGAGTAACGAAGGAGCTACGATGAATCAAAGATCGAAATCAAAGAGGAGAGTTTTGGGGATTTCTCAAGGAGGAAGTAATTTGGTTTGATTTTGGTTGAATGCTAATTAGGTTAAGGGAGTTAGAGTATGAGTAGGGAAAAAGTCAACCAATAGTCAAACTCGCCTTAAGACGGGATTCCCATGGAATCTCGCGGAAATTCCAAATACGAACTCGGAAATTCTAAATTCGACTCGGAACATAAAATCTTAATTAAAACTTAAAATTACTGAAAAGATTTCGTAAAATATTTCTACTAGAAAAATAGGGTACATTTCCGGGTGTTACAATACATTCCTCCACCACTTGGGTTTCTAGCATTGTAATTCCCATACCCCATGGCATTGACACTCTCCATGGTGGCTCCTTGCTCGATCATGATGTAACATGTATTTGTAGCATGGTCACCTCCACAATAAGAACATTCAAGTGATTTGGGGTGTTGAGAAAATGAACCACTTTTGTTGACAACCAAGTTGGACACCATGCTTTTGAGTTCACCCATCTCTTGCATGATTTTGTGATTTTGAGAGGCACAAGGATCTTCCATGGAAGATACATTTCTAGAACTTCCTCCCCTTTCATTTTTTCTCCCGTAGCTCCTTGTGTTCATAGCCAACTTCTCAATAATGTTGTTGGCCTCGGCCACATTAAGTGTATCAATGCCACCTCCGGTGGCGGCTATAATCATCCGTTGGTCGTTTTGGCATAACCCTTCATTGAAGGCCGTCAATAGATCGTCCCCCGACATCCCATGATAAGGGCACCTTGCCACGAGGCTTTTAAAGCGCTCCCAATAGTCATAGAGAGTTTCCCCCATGTCTTGCTCAATGGTAGTGATGAGCTTCTTTGAATGATTATGCCTCGAATCCAGGTAATATTTCTCAAGAAATTTCTTCTTCAAACCCACCCAAGTAGTGACGGAATGGGCCGGAAGACAAAACAACCATTACTTAGCGGCATCTTGTAAAGAGAATGGAAATGCCCTAAGCTTAAATTGGTCTTCGGTCACTCCTTGGGGGATGGCCCCTTGGCAAATCATGTGGAATTCGGCCAAGTGCCTATTTGGGTCATTCCCTACCATTCCATGAAATCTAGGCAAATTATGGACAAAGAACCCCTTGAGCTCGAAATTTACATCCCCCATGGGAGGGTATGCGATACACAACGGTTGCTCTTCATAGTTTCTTGCCCGGATTTCACCAATAGTTCTATTATCTTCCATTTCGGGTGGGTAGATGATGTTCAAGGGTGGTGGTCTCCTAGAAGGTGACCCAAACACTTGTTCTTGTGGTTCTTGAAAAATATTGTTCCCAAACTCCTCTTCACTAGGCTCCCTCCAAAAGGGTCTCCTATAGAGGGGATTCGAAAACAACCAATTGGAAATGCTACTTGAGGACGGGTCAATGTCTTGGTCACCAAGTCCCTCTTGTGACCTAGGCATAAACTTTTAAAAACAACTCCACAACACAATTAGTAACTTCAACACCAAGTAACCTACAAACAATACAAAAAGAAATATTTGAAAAACAATCTAAACAAAATATGACACTAACAAGAGTTTCAACTTGATATTTAGCTATATTGCCGTCCCCGGCAACGGCGCCAAATTTGACGGGTCTAAAACACGGTGTCGTTAATTCCGTAAATTAGCTAAGTCAAATAACAATTTATAAAACCGAATCTAGACTCAAACCAACCTAAATAAAAAGGGTAGTAAGGGTAAGAAAAGGATCGAACCCAAGGGAAAGCGGTATTAGCTAAAATAATCTAATCTAGACTCTTGCAAAATAACAATTAACAAAACTCATGGATCTAATCACAAATTAAAGCACTAATTACTAATTAAGACACTAATTAAAACAAAGACTTAAATTAATTACAAACTATGATATTCACAATGGAAAACATGTAGGAAAACATAAATGGGGGAATTTGGGTAAAAAGATGAGTTAACATGAAATATGAAAATCTAGCTTAGGCACTAGCACAAACACCTTCAATGCAAGTAATCAAATATGTGAGAAAATACTTAGTGTAATTATCCCAAGTAACACAACAATTAGCAAAGATGACTCCTTTCTTCCTCTCTTCTCATTTATCTAATACCATCTCCTAAGAAATAGCCAACATGAATTAAACCACCCAAAATTGACCCTTTACAACTAAACCCACACTTATTAAAACATAAGCATAAACAAAGGAGTAAGCTTTAAGCATTCAACCAAAGGATTAAGCTAGAATTATGCAATTCAACATTAAACCATGTAAAAATCACACAACATGCAATTTATTTCTCAAAAGACTCAAACTTTTAAACCAAAGATGAAACCTTTCAAGTCTACTTCATACATTCAAGCATAGGGTGACAATTCCTACCAAGAACAAGCATTTATCAAGTAAACAAAATGCCAAGCTAGTCAAACCAAACATTCATTCACTCAACATAAAAGAATAACATAAACAAATTGCATTAAATAAAGAAGAAGAGAATTATAGAGTCATACAATTGCTAAAGGTGTGAACTTGTTCAAATTACACCAAGTAATGAAAAGATTAGCTACCCATAGTCTTCATATTACAACCAATTTCTAAATAAAACCCAATTACAAGAGCCAAAGTTGAAGAACAAAGTAGAGAAAATTCTAAGGAAAATATGATGTTTCAATGTTGTATGCTTGGCTCCCTCTCTCTCTTCAGTTTTCTTCTTATATACCCTTGGTCCGCAAACCTAGGGGCCTTCAAAAGGTGGGCTTCCAAAAGACAAGACGAGAAAATGAAGAAATCCCGTTCTGAGAAACGACGCAGGCTGCGTCTCACGACGCAGCCTGCGTCGAGCACTGCCCAATTTTTCCCTTGCTTTCCTTCTTGACTTTCGTTGACCCATGGACTTTTGGCCCCGCCTTGACTTCCATTGACCCATTGGGCTTGGTCTTCATACCTTGGTGATTCATTGCTAGCCCACTCCAATTTCCGGGTTTTTGGGTCTCGGGTTTTCGGGTTTGACTTTCATTGACTTTCAGGATTTGACTCTCAAAATTGACTTAAAATACTAAATACTAACATTATTACAAAAACTAAAATTAACCTAAAACAAAGCTAATGACCCGTAAAAAGTAGAACGAAAGACTCTAAAAATTACTACTAGACACGACAATATTTGACGTTGTCATCGTGCCTTGTATGTATCTGGTTGTCCTTCTACAGAATGCTTTAGTTTATAAAGACATTTGCACTGAAGAGGCCGAACCATATCAGGTAAGTCAACCAGATCCCATACGTTATTCTCATACATAGAGTCCATCTCGGATTGCATGGCTTCAAGCCATAGCTTAGAGTCGGAACAGGTCATGGCACCTTTATAGGTAGCGGGTTTGTTACTCTCTAGGAGTAAAACGTCACCTCTCCCATTCTCCTCGACCATACCAATGTATCTGTCTGGAGGAATGAAGACTCTACCCGACCTTCTAGGTTCCTCAGGAATATTTACCGCAACCGATGATGAAGGAACAGTTTCCTCCATTGGTTGCTCGGTTGTTGGTTCTTGAATCTCCGACAGATCGAAGGTTCCATTACTTGTCCTATTCTCGAGAAATTCTTTCTCTAAGAACGTCGCACTAGCCGCAACAAAAACTCGATGTTCGGTAGGCGAGTAAAAGTTCTGACCAAACATCCCTTTTGGATAAGCAATAAAGTATGTCTTGACCGATCGTGGGCCGAGCTTATCGTCAGGTCTCCATTTGACATAAGCCTCGCAGCCCCAAACCCGAATAAAGGACAAGTTAGGGACCGTTCCCTTCCATAATTCATATGGGGTCTTGTCTACAGCTTTAGACGGACTTCGGTTAAGTATTAGAGCAGCTGACAATAGAGCATATCCCCATAATGAGTCAGGCACAACCGTGTGACTCATCATGGATCGAACCATATCAAGCAATGTTCGATTTCTCCGTTCGGACACACCATTTAATTGTGGTGTTCCAGGTGGAGCTAACTATAGTACTACACCACAGTCTTTAAGGTGTTGATCAAACTCATTCGAAATATATTCGCCACCACGATCTGAACGTAGTGCTTTAATCTTTCTATCCAGCTGGTTTTCAACCTTATTCTGGAATTCCTTGAACT
>JAIUZE010023042.1:8869-19646 GCA_022085475.1 Heliosperma pusillum
TACATGCAAATAACACCACCTCGCAAGTATACAACATTTGACGGCCGGGTCGATCAACGCAAAGCGTTCGCCTCCCAACAACGTCGTCATATGCCCACTAACACATGCAGTTAAGCAGTAAGGATACACTCCCCGTTCCGACATTCCAGCCTTACGAACGTGGAGGTAGCCAAGGGAATGAGAGTACAAAGCACATAGAAAATTAGTGCTCAAACCGTAACATTTGTAAAACCGACTCAAAGTGGGACATATCAAAAACCGTCACAAAACATGAGAATAGGGAATTATATAACTTTAACTATGATAAAAATAAATCAATACATGATACATAAGCATTAGAACAAGTTTATGAAGCATAATAAATAAGAAACATAGATCTCCTCTCGAAACAACATGTTTGGAAACCAACTAAAACAAGGGTCCCCTTAAAACGGTCATAACTAGAGTTCTAGACATTTAAATGCAGAAGTTCTAAGTGGAGGTGATAGCTTATCTTCTTACGGTTCCAAAGGTAGGTTACAAGCCCAAAACAAGCAAGTAACGAAGGAGATATGATCATTTTACGAAAAGGAGTCAGTGCTGTGAAACTGCAGTCGTCACGACCGTGACTTGTATGTCACGCTCGTGACATGAGTTTCACGACCGTGACTTACATTTCACGCTCGTGAAATGTCTGTTACGCAAGGGTATTTGGTCAGCCTCTCATTTCACGCTCGTGACATGAGTTTCACGACCGTGACTTGGGTCAAGACACCTCCTTTTTGTTCTAAACTCAACCATGGCTTCCCCAAAATAGATCCACACACAAGTTTAACAACAACGAGTGATTGAAAACAACAACATATGCACGAAATCGTCACTTCAACACTTATGAATATTAACCAACTTCAATTATCATCATCCATCATCAATTCTCATTATCAATTATCAACTAACAACAACTATCATCAACAACCCAATTCCTATGATTACTAATCTTATTCTAAATACGATTACTAACATAGAAAACACATTAAAAACACGTAAATGATATCGAGTAACCCTTCACCGTTACCTTTATGCGTCTTTAAACGATTTCTAAGCCTTCCTCCGCTAGATAGTAATCTTTGTCGGGGTCTAGAATGTCTCCACCTAAACAAAGACGACAAAAGATGAATATAATTCACCTTTGAGAAAGACGGATAAATTGAAAAGCGAGAAAGACGGTAATTTTATTACTAATACGGATAGAGGAAGATGAGAGGGAAGGAATAAGACGAACCTTAGTGAATTTAAGCGAGTAACGAAGGAGTAGCGATGATTCTAAGATGGATCAAATATGGAGGCTAGGGATTTGGGGTTTCTTGGTGAAGAAGAAGAAGAAGATTGAATGAGGGAGTTAGGGTTGTGAGGGAGTATATGAAGGAGTAAGTGGAAAAATATGGGAAAAAGCCCATAAGCGTCTTAAGACGTAACTTACTCGGAATCTCGCGTAAATTCCAAATACGAACTCGGAAATTCTAAATTAGACACGGAAAATTTAATTCTAAACTAAAACTAAATTTCGCTGAAAAGTATCCGTATAATATTTTTAAATTATAAATAGGGTACATTTGTGGGTGTTACAAGTAGAACAACTACAATTGAGGAAAACTTAGAACTAGACTAAACTAAACTAGAGAAAACTAAAACTAAACTAAACTAAGAAAGATGAGAGAAAGAAGAAACTAAACTAAACTAAGAAGAGAAGTATGAGAAGAAGATTGTGTTGTGAGATGTGTTGAGAAGAGTGGCTGGAGCTCTCTTTATATAGCATTAGGGTTTCGTGGGGAAGGGGTCAAGCATTGAACATATAGGACAAAAATAGGAAGTCGAAGCAATTTGTGCGGAGCAGCGAACATCCCCGATCGGGTACACACTTCCCCGATCGGGTAAGTGGCCATCTAGAAGCTTTGACCAACGTTTCATCTTTCTTTGCCTATGACTTGACTTCCATCATCCCCCTTTACCTCTTGAGTCGGGTTTGTTGATAGGGTTTGATGTAAAGCGATGATTGCTTTCGCCTAATAGATTGATCTTCCGACAACTACGAAACTGTCTTTGCTTCTTCTCTCTTTCGAATTAGTGAACCTTCTTGAAATGCCTTTCACATGGTCAAGCTTGCTTCTTCAAATCGTGGTTCTAGGCCAATTCTGGGAATATAGAAAAAGGGCCGTAGAAATATCACTTCCCTACAAACAGGTTTACAAATAGGTAATTCCGTAGACGACGATATTAGCTCATAAAGTGGCTTAACAAGCACAAAATGGACATCCAAACCACGAAAGCTAATTGGGATTAGAATGATACAAATCTCTGTTCACTTTATCAAACCCCTCAAGCTAACCTTTGCATTGTCCCCTCAAGCAACACAACAAACAATACCAGGACAAGGGCTGCAAGCATTGGCTATTACACCATCAAGAAACAAATCTCAACATAAAGCTTTGGGAACATAATGAATCATAACCCAAAAAAAACGTGGGCAAGAATGATACATAAACATGGCTGAGATTTACATAACGGCGTAGCACAAAGAATTTCACTACAGAATTTCGGCTCTTGCATGATCTTTTGACAAATGGACTCTCGCGGTACACTCGAACACTCATTGTATGTAAAAGGTGCTTTCTTTAATGTGTAATATTTTGAGACACGCACCTATAATGCTTATGAAAATGTGTCCGCTAGTCCTAATATGGTAACATCAAAAACACAAGTCAAGATCACAATGCACATAGAAAAGTAGCCGAAAAATAAATGAAGAAGGCTTTGGGAAATGGGTGAAAGGTGGAAAAATAGTTATGGTCATGTGAAGGTTAGAATGAGCTAGCAACTGACCAATGATAAATGAATACTCATTCCAAACTTTCGGTTAATTCCCAAAAAACAAATAACGAAGCCAGAAGTAACGGATTGGCTTATTACCCACGAAACACATGGGTAAACTTGCACTGAAATTATGTAGAAAGACAAGCTAAACAATGATAATTTGAACTAAGGTCAGACACTTTGCAAATACTCTGTTTCTGTTTGAACTGATTGTTAAAGAACAAAGATAGAACCTTAACCAAAGCACAAAGCCAATGATTGAGGGTTGAACTTTGATCCCAGCACACAGCTAAGGACCCAAGCTCACTTCCAAGCACAAAGCAAAGGAAGTTGTCTCAAGCACACAACCAAGAGATGTAACAGAAACAAGGTTTCAGTTTTATGTTTTACTTCAAATCTGCCTTTCATTCATTAGGAAATGGCCTTATATAGGCAAGGAGATTACATCTCATACGTCCAACTACATCTAGGGCCAACATTGGCTTACATACAAAGACAAAATAACAGCTACATAACTGAAATAAAGTAAACTAAACAAAAGAAACAGTTTTGATAGTGACAGCTTCCTTGTTGCCTTGCTACTGCTTTTTATATGATACAGGGTGGACTTTTAGCTTGGTGTTTTGGACCAAACTGAAGTAGTGTTGATCCTTTAAGGTTGAGCATAAAGTCCCTTGAGTTTGCTTGGCCAAAAGAGGAAGATTTGACAATGACAGCTGAACTGCTCCATGTAAGGCTGTAACTGGATAGGTGAACTTGGGTTATGTTTTGAGAGGTGTTCCTGGCGTTTTATGAGGAAGGTTCCCTGGACAAAAAGGTAGTAGACCCTCCCTAGTACCATGCCCCATAGTTGGTTTGGAGTCCCTAAGCTTGGAAGTTGCCCTGAGACCCTCCCCAAGGCACTGCTGCTGACTGAATTTTCTGAGGTTTTGTTGGCTTGTTTTGTGAGTCTGTTTTGTGTCTTGGTTGGCTCTGGCTAGTGTCATGGCTACCACTGGCTCGTGTCATGGCTTGTTGGCTTGGGCCTGGACTATACAAAGCATTAAGATAGCTTTTTGCATAGGGTAAGGTTGGTATTGGATCATGGTTGGACTGATCATGGTTTGGTTGGTCTTGTCTTTGAGCTTGGCATTGAACTCCTGTTGCAAAACTCCTTCTAATCATTGAATTGACATTTTGAGGAGATACTCACAACTTCTTCTTTTATTTCCTTTATTTTTCTGTTTCAATTTTCCGATTTTTTCCATTTTTTCTATTTCTTTCTTTTCTTTTCTTTTCTTTTGAACATCACTTCTTGAATATTTTTTGTTCTCCAAATTCACTTTGTCATTAAGGAACAAAATCTTCTCAAAAGAGCACCCATACACCATAGTCTAGCTACTAGCTCAAAAGGTAGGCAGTTTTTTATGTAGCTATTATTTTGTGAAACATTTGTATGAAGAGGCTTAATTTTGAGGGGTAATTCAAAGTGAAAAAGGCTTCAAATCTTAGTGAATCATGAATGCAATGCTTATAGAAATGAAATGAGAACCATACTTATGCGTTTTGACATGACACACATCACAAGGAGAACTACACACACCTAAATGAGACTGGGTATGGATGTACCAGTCTAAGGAGGTTCTACCTTACAATATATGTAACTTGCCAAATGTCAAGATCAAGCGTACTCATCTATAGATTCATTCCATGCCTACTGTGTATAAGACTTCCCCATGTATGCACAATTCAATGAATATTGAATCATTATCTTTTGAAAGCTCTAAGTTTGGGAAATGTAACATGATAGCATAGTAAACAAGCAAGCAAAGCATGAAAAGCATTCAATTATGTTCAGAAATTTTTTAAAATTTTCTCAAAAATCTTCTTTTTCTTTTATTCAAAATTTGAAAAATGATCAACTAAAATGCAAAATGGGAAAATGCAATCCCTCCCCCAAGCTAAACATCACATTGTCCTCAATGTGAGCACGAAGACTAAATATGCAATGAGATGCTTAATGGGGAAAAGGAAAAATGAAAGAAGAGTGAAGCTTACTAGTCAGCGCGGACTCCCCCAAGCTAGTCTTTTGGACAGGACAAGGAAGGTCTTTATAGATTCTTCAAAAACTATTTCATCTACAAAATAAATCCTAACAAAACAACGAAAAAGGGAAAAATAAAAATAAAATGCAAAAAGAAAGGGAAAACACGGGTTGCCTCCCGAGAAGCGCTGGTTTAACGTCTCACTAGACTCTTTATTAATGAAAATCATTCGTTGTGCCTTAAAAAGCATGTCAATGCCCTTAGAAGTCGATCATATACCTGCGCATGAGCTATACAAAAACATATGTAAGCAATTGAAAAGATATAGGCATGAAATATTGAAGGTAAGAATTGATATATCTTATCATTGTGCGCATGACAAACTTCATAGATTACCACTGAACTGCTCCACTCGTCAGTGAGAGATGGAGTGAAATGTTTAAGATCATGGAACAAACAATTAGTTCCCAAAATATCATTAGTGGACTCTAATTGGGGGTAGGGTGAATCAAAGGATTGGGAATCAAAAATGGGTGGTTGATCCCACTTAATTTCAAGGCTATGTTCACAAAACCCAGTATCATTTTCAAATAAATCTGGAATATCCTTAGCGAAGGGATTTTCAAAGAAATCTGATGACTCGATCAACGACTCTCCATTGGAGTCACAAATTGGCTTAACAACATCCTTGTCTAAAGTCTCGACTACCATATGGTCAATATCAATAATGGGGGTCTCAAAATTGTTAAATGGAACAACACTATAGTGACTTTCAATAGAAAAGGTTGGACCATCATCATCGTCATCTATTAATTCATATGATTGGGGAGAAATAGACTCACATGAGGGGGCTGAAAAAGCATAGGAGAATATAGACTCACATGGAGGAGGGGGGGTGAAAAAGCATAAGGAAAATTGATTGGCTTACATTTTTTAACCGTGGGTTCTTCCTTTTGCCCTTTGAGCATTTGAATTTGAGCCATGATTTCATTGATTTGCTCTTGGAATCTCAACAGCCGGTGCGTTTCATCCCAAGATTGGGATGCCATAAAGTCCAAGAAAATCCAAAGTTTCTTTCCTCTCTTCTGATAAAAACTTCCACTACTCAATTGCATAGCCAGGCTATGACACTCAATGAGCATTCCATGAAGCACGATATCTCTCATATAGGTCTCATCAAGGGTATACCCAAGAGAGATAATATGGTTAGAATAGCTATAAAATCGGTCGAGGTATTCATGGAAAGGCTCATTCTCGCATTGTGGAGGTTGGAAATAAATAGTCATTGAGAGAAAATAAAGCAAACCCTCTGAAAGAAAATATTCCTATTACCTGAAAAGAGTCACTATACTACAAGGAAAAGGTGAGAAAAAAATCTCAAGGAACAAGTGTTCCTCGAGACGAAAGAAAAAAAAAAGAAAAAAGACAAGGTAAAACTCTACTAATCACAAATAAACAAAACCATGCTCCCCGGCAACGGCGCCAAAATTTGATCGGGTTGTCGCGTACCCTAATCAAATATAAATAACCCAGACTAGGCTAACAACAAATAAATGTAATTAGGGAAGTAAGGGGTCGATCTCAAGGAGACGGGAGATACTTGTGAAAAGATATGATTAGAATTTAAACTTGTATGATTGTCACAATGGTTATTACTAATGCTAGAAAACTAAAACAATAATTAATGACTCAATATAGAAAAGGATCTAGGGAAGTAGGTTCACACATGTAGATTGACATATTGATGAAATTGGATTTAGGATATGCAAATAATTCGTTGTGAGTTCGTAAGAATGATGTGTTCATTAGAATCATAGATCAGATGGTCTAGCAGGCTTTTAGGCGATTTACTAGGTCTTAATCTACCATATCATGCTTTGTCTATTCAATTCCCGTATCTCTACCTTGGAAAATAATTTCATTCTAGTCAATGATTATGGCCAAAAATCGTCAACTATCATTAGAATCCAAACATGCATAGACACAATGTTTTAAAGGCACAATTTCTTTTATCCAATTATCATCTTTTAATCAATCTAACATGGCTATCCTACACCCTAGAAAGGTGACTACTTATACATGATTAACAATGAAAGAGCAACTAAGAATATAAAACTAAGAATGGTAAACATGATAAAGGAAATGTAAAAACAAGAATAAGGATTACCGAAATGGATGATTAAAGATCGAAATGGAATAAGAACTTGAATAAGAAATGCAAACCCAGAATTTAGAATTCCAATTACAAGTAGAACAACTACAATTGAAGAAAGCTTAGAACTAGACTAAACTAAAGAAAACTAAAACTAAACTAAGCTAAGAAAGAAGAAAAACTAATCTAAAGAAAGAAGAGAAGTGTGAGAAGAAGAGATGTTGTGTGAAGAGATGATATGAGTTGTGGTGGCTGAAGCTCTTTATATAGCATTAGGGTTTCATGGTGAAGGGGTCAAGCATTGAACATATAGGACAAAAATAGGAAGTCGAAGCAATTTGTGCGGAGCAGCGAACATCCCCGATCGGGTACACACTTCCCTGATCGGGTAAGTGGTCCTCCAGAAGCTTTGACCAACGTTTCATCTTCCTTTGCCTATGACTTGACTTCCATCATCCCCCTTGACCTCTTGAGTCGGGTTTGTTGATAGGGTTTGATGTAAAGCGATAATTGCTTTCGCCTAATTGATTGATCTTCCGACAACTACGAAACTGTCTTTGCTTCTTCTCTCTTTTGAATTAGTGAACCTTCTTGAAATGCCTTCGACATGGTCAAGCTTGCTTCTCAAATCGTCGGGTTCTAGGCAAATGCTCGGGAATATAGAAAAAGGGCGTAGAAACGTCACTTTCCATACAAAACAGGTTAGAACATAGGAATTCGCCTAGAAGACGATATTAGCTCATAAAGTGGCTTAACAAAGCACAAATGACATACAAAACCGAGCTAAATTGGGGGTTAAAATCATACAAATATTCACTTATCAATTCATAAGTAACATAAACTCTCATCAAAACTCTAGTATCTCTCTAATTAATCCTTAATTACTCTCTAATTAATCCTTAATCTTCTCTTAGATCTGTGGTGGTATTCATTATTATAGAATAGTGAATCTTGTAAGTAATCCTCATATCTTTTCCAATCTTTGTATGTAATCTTCATCCTTAATCTTGTGATTTCATCATATTATCTTTTATGTTAGGCTTTCAGTAATTAGTATGAGATTAGCGGTTAGATTGATTATTAAAATGAGATTAATGTTATTAAATTGTTATATATTGTTTAGAATAGATTATTTTGATAATCTTAAGTTAGATTATTGTTTATAGAGTATAATTTGGGGAAAATGATTATAGATGATGGAATTGTTGTTGTATAAAATTGATAATGTTAGAATTTTGGGAAATAGTTGTAGATAGTGGTAATCAGTCTTATTTCATAAGACTTGGTAGTAATAAGTAGTAATTGTTATTACTATGATGTTGTAGATGGCGACTTGGTAGATAAGCACTTCTAGCCTTACTATTTGTGATTGCTTATTGAGATTGATTGCTAAAGATAGGTTAATCATACTCGGTTTATGTGTATGTGCGGTGTAAATATTCAGAAAACACAACAAATTGCAACTAACTTAAGGACTCAGACAAATCAAGCTATTTCTGTTTTGAAGACTGCAATGCCAAAGACTGAGATAAGATAGTACTTAGCCAAAGCACAAAGCCAATGGACTAAGGGATGAGAGCCTAACCCCAGCACTCAGCAAAGGGATATGTTATCAAGTCCCAGCACAAAGCAAAGGATAATCTCCAGCACACAGCGAAGAGGTTTTAACAGAAACAGGGTTTCAGTTTATGTGTTTACTTCAAATCTGATTTGCATTCATTAGGAATAAGCCTTATATAGTCACAAGGATTACATCTCAGACGTTAAGTACATCTAAGGCCACAAATGGCTCACAAAAGAAAACAAAGTAACAGCTACAAATGCTTACAGAGTTCTGAACAAAAGCAATAAAGTAGAAAAAGCAGTTCTAATGAGACAATCTTCCTTAAATGGCTTGTTCACGTTGTTCTGGTGAAGGAGTGGACTTCTAAGCTTGGTTATTTGAGCCAGATTGGAGTAGACTGGGTGCCAACGGTTTTGCTGAAAGCCCTCGAGCTGGTTTGTTCAGAAAAGGAAAGACTGATAGTGACATTTGAACTACGACCAAAATGGGTTGATTCCTGGACTGTTTGGGCTTGGCCCTAAGCTAACTTCTGTTGTGTGCATTTTCTGGAGGAAAGATCCTGGGCAAAAGTGTAAAGGACCCTCCCTAAGACCAAGCTTGCCCACTGGTTAGGTTTTTTTAGGTGTGGAAGGTCCCCATGAACCTTGTTCAAGAGGATTGTGACTGCCTGGGTGTAACTGGATGTTGTTTCTGCTGTATTGGGTATTTGATCTTGCTAGCTTGGCATTGTTCTGGCTGAGACTAGGGTAGTGGATGGCTAGGCATTGTTCTGGTGGAGAGTTGTTGTTCTGGTAATTCTCAGGGTAGTTGATGCTTGGACTATAAAGGACATTGTCATAGCTTGTCATAAGGTTGATTGAATTGTTGTTGTCTTGATTGCCCTGAACTCCTGTTCTTGTATGTGATTGATTGATGTGGATTTTGATATGATTCTGACATGATGATTAGAGTTTGGATGATTGATTGTGTTGTGATATATTTGGTGTATAGGAGATGATATTTATATGGAGTGATTGTGGGAATCCAACTTCATAGACTCTATGGGTCGCTCATCATGGTTCCCACCATGAAGGAGACAGTGCACGTGGTTATGACCTGGGTTTGGGGGTGACCTGCTTTGGTAGGGCCCGTTGTGTCTACGGCGTGCCCTGGACACGACGATGTGCTCTTCGATTGGTGGTACGATGTGCTTCTTGATGGTATCATGGTGAGCTACTTAATGGTACCGGATATGTGTGAGGACGATATTGTGATTCTTTTTGAGTTTGTTTAGTACAATGTAAACTGACCCGTTTGTCTTGTTTTAACCTACGCGTGAACCATACGAAATTTCTCGTATGGCGAGTAGGTGATGACAGGATTTGATGATTACGAAATGCTATGTGATATATGGGCTTGTAAGGGCCATTTGTTGTGACAGTCGTCTAAACCTTGTTTAAGTTTTGGACTGTATTTTTTGTTGGATTGAGTCTATAGCACCAAGAGGTGTATTTGGATTTTGTAGATTTTGGTTACGTTCTATTTATTTATGTGAAATTTCTTTTTGAGAGGTTGTTATGGTACTTCCTACCTGTTGGACCAATTTGATAGTTTTGATAATGACATATGTTTACGTGATAATATGTTTTACTTGATATATCATATGCGTGTAATTGTGTGCTTAGTCTTATTATAGCTAGCAACAATTATGAGAAGAAAGATCAAAGTTAGGCATAACTTTGATAAAGTTTGTGAGACAAAGTTATAACAACTTCAGGAATAACTTTGGAAGTGAACATGGAAGTTATAGCTAACCAGGCATAACTTTAAGGAAAATCGCTTCACACAAGATCTACATAAATCTACACAAGACTCGAGATGGAGGGTCTTTGTGATCAAGATGAAGAGATGATCCGTATACTGAAGATCTTTGTGAAGATTAGATAGTATAGGTCGTCATTCGGTAACGATTCCATTCGAGAGATTTTATGTTCAAAAGTTATAGCTTTAGTCTATGATTTTGAATGATAAAATATTGATGCATGATTTTGGAAATAAAATGTTTTGAAATGTTTTCAAAAGTGAAAGAGTATTTTTATATTTATCAAAAGTTTTATTAGAGAATATATTTATGAGATTCTATTGGTTAGTAATACAACTTATGGGTTGTCATTCTACCTAGGGTTTCTAATATATTCTATCTCAATT
>JAIUZE010023043.1:0-12031 GCA_022085475.1 Heliosperma pusillum
TTTTCCTCAAATCACAAATTCATTCTAACAAATACTAATGTTCCACAAAATTCAAGTCCTTCCGACCAAGTATAATATACTACAAACAAACGGGTATGACATCCACAAAAAAAATGGTACTAGGGAAGGTAAGGATACCAATGGTAAGATGGAGGAACTATCAAGAGTAATTTCCAAGAGGCAACAGTTTGTTGATAGAGAAAGAAGCACCTAGATAGAAGGAAGAGAGCATAATACAATAAGGACGAGAGAATTCATAGATGAGGAAGAAATACACTTCAATTAAGCTTGTAAATCTTCAAATCTTCGGTAGAGGATACTTCTTCTAGGTAACACAATGATCCACCTTAAGACGGTAGATACAAACAAACATAACATCACTCAACACAATCAACAACCAAGTTAGAACCTAACAAACATCAAGTACACCAAAGACTACCACCTTAGGTCCTTAAGTCTACCCATCTCTGATTTATTATTTCAAGGTCAATTTATTTAAGTTTAGGGTTCACGTGTGTGCGTCGGGAGCGATAAAGCTCTGATACCAACTGTGACAACCCTCGGGAATGCGGAAATATAAAACATACAAGCATGTGAATTAATTTGCGGAAATACTGTATTTTAAAAACTTTTATACATGCAAGGTAGAAAATACGAGGAGTGTCAAAATATTACAAACTAAGTACGGAAAACAACAAAGAGACGGAGTCTCTCAAAATGTTAACAAAGAACAAGTGTTTAGCAACTAGCTAAAATAACAACTAGAGGTGAATCTTCCAGGGACAACGCCCGCTAGCTCACACCCGAACCCAAAATAGCATAAGCAAAAAGCCATCCAATCAAGCAACCTGTGCATCCACGAAAAACATGAACGCCACAGTCAGTGGGGAGTAACTCCGGGTTCTCCCAGCCATATCACATTAAACGTACATAGAAGGAAATACAAAAGTAGAGCATGCATATATAAATATACATGTGAGATACGATAAGAATAGATAGGCAATTCAATATATAATGACAAGGTCATGTGGAAATCAAATCTGAAACCATCATGTTATTCAAGACTCGGGGAAAACACTCTTAGGCAACCGAATACGCTCACTAGGGCTTACATCTCACCGTTAGCGGTATAAGTTTGATAAGATGGAGACTCGACAAACAAACCATGCCAAGTCATGTGATTAACATGAATAAATCCACCATGTTATCATCCATTCACATAACCCAATACATAGACGGTGCCCAATTATGCAATGACCATGAATAATATCATGAAATCACGCATTCAAGAACGACGACACAAAGACGACATCTCTCACGGTAAATGAAACGCACTAGCATCGTGTACATGGCAAGTATGATTAAAAGGCATCCACGGGATAAAGCATTTCCCTGAACGCATTCACGATAAAGCATTTCGCATATGTAGACTAATTTCCTCCTGGTAGCACGACGATATAAATATCCGGTCCCTAGTCTAAATTCTGGCCGACTCTCGGAAAACGTGTTCCGATTCGACATGTCGATAAACGCTTTTCGCATCCAGCTCTTTCCTTACAAAGGAAAACGTCCCCGAGTACCCCAAATTCGGTAGATCATTCACGAAAAAGGCGTAAAAGAGCTCAAGCCTCATAACAAGGCGGTACGCTACACGCAAATAACACCACCTCGCAAGACACAACATTTGACGGCCGGGTCATCAACGCACTGCGTTCAACTCCCAACAACGTCGTCGTATGCCCACTAACACATGCATTTAAGCAGTAGGATACCTCTCCGTTCCGACATTCCAGCCTTACGAACGGGAAGGTAGCCAAGGGAATAAGAGTACAAAGCACAAGACAAAATAGTGCTCAAACCGTATCATTTGTAAAAACCGACTCAAAGTGGGAACATACTATAAACCGTCACAAAACATGAGAATAGGGAATCATATAAGTTTAAATATGATAAACATGAGTCAATACATGATACATAAGCATTAGAACAAGTTTATGAAGTATAATGAATAAAAACATAGATCACCTCTCCAAAACAACGTTGTTTGGAAACCAACAAAAACAAAGGTCCACTTTAAACGGTCATAACTAGATTTCTAGATATGGGAATGCAGAAATTCCAAGTCTAGGTGATAGCTTAACCTCTTACGGTTCCAACGAGATGTCACACGCCCAAAACAAGCAAGTAACGAAGGAGATATGATAATTTTACGAAAAGGAGTCAGTGCAGGAAAATTTCTGTCGGCAGAGAATGACGCAGCCTGCGTCACCACGACGCAGCCTGCGTCCGTCACGGGATATAGCATGATCAAAATCAACATGTTATCAACAACCAAAAATCCTCATTTATCATAACAAACCATCAATTCACATATCAATTAACCACTAACAACAACCAACAACAACAACACAAGTCCTAAGCATACTAACCATAATCTAAATACGATTACTAGCCTAGAAAACACATAAAACACGTAAATGATATCGAGTAACCCTTCACCGTTACCTTTTCGCGTCTTTAATCGATTACTAAGCCTTCCTATTAGTCTCCACCTACAATTAGGTAATAAAAGATGAATATATTTCACCTTGAGAAAGACGGATAATTTAAAAAGCGAGAAAGACGGTAATTTTATTACCAATACGGATAGAGGAAGCTAAGAGGGGAAGGATAAGATGAACTTACGTGAATTTGAGCGAGAAACGAACGAACTATGACGAAGCTAATAATGTTGGATGAAAATGGAGGCAAGGTTTTGGGATTTCTTAAGGAAGAAGAAAGTTTTGTAATGTGTTTGTGTGAGTAATGAATTAGGTTAGGAGAGTATGAGATATTTATGGGAAAAAGTCAACAAAAGTCAAAGACGGCTTAAAAGTCAAGAAAAGTCAAAGTCGCCTTAAGACGGGATTCACATGGAATCTCGCGGAAATTCCAAATACGAACTTGGAAATTCTAAATTCGACTCGAAACATTAAATTCTAAATTAAAACTTAAATTCGCTGAAAAGTATCCGTAAAATATTTTCACTAGAAAAATAGGGTACAATAGCGGGTGTTACATTAGTAGGAATAATGATGATTAGAAAGAAAAGGAGCAATTCATAAAGTTGGAAGAAATGGATACATGGTATATCCACCATCCAAACTTTTATTGCATTTAGACAAGATGGCCATGAAGTGTCATGGAACATGAATACTTTAGATTATAAGATATGAAGCAATAACATTGTGTTGATTGTTCATACATGATAATCAGATTTATCGTTTGAGTTTATAAAACTCATTTTGTGCTTTGTTATATCCAAATAGGTTGTAGTGACAACTTTGAACCCTATTACAGTGAACTGGATTAACATAGCTTTGGCCCCTAGTCACTTATATGAGGTGACGTCTCGAAGTGACTGGAGTGTGATGCGATTGATGGCAAGTTCAAGTGCCATAGAGTCATATGAGATGACTAGTTGATCACATAGGCAGACTGTATGGGACACTCTATCGGGCAGTGACCGCTTATAGAATTCTGGCAATTCATAAAGGCTGGTCGTGGCGAGAGCTACTATAGTATTCATTTGAGTCAATTCTTTAGACTAGAGACTATTCACTCAAGTCGACATAGTTTCTGATTGACTTTGATTTTTGCCCCAAGCCATTCTGTAAAAAGGGGTGAATGGGCAATTATTGGGTCATGAAGGACTATGAGTGTACGAAGGGAATAGTGCGATAAGAATTGTCCAACTGCTTGTCAGGGTTATCCAATATCTCAAGGCCACTCGAGGAGTAAGTGAACTGGAAATGCGTGGCCATGCTCGGAAGGTATCTACGGTAGATAATTCCGGTCAGACAGTTACTCTCCAGATCGAGGAAACCACTCTAGATATGATCACGTGCAAGTACGACCTGTAAGACACCTTGCATTGAGTGGGAGATTTAAAATAGGACAAGAGAATTGGTGACGCACACTTGTTGCGAACAAGTGGGAATTTTTGGAGTGAGTGTCCTCAAGAATAGTGCGATCACTTGATTAAACCTCATTAACGAGAATACAAAGGGATGATTAACATTATAGTCAACTGATCCACATTAATCGGTAATGATTGGCTTACTAGAGTTTGACATTAGTGTCGTATGACGGTGGTGATCAGTTGATCCCTTGAGGTCACACCGAAAGGACGACTCCTTAATCAAGAATATTAACTAGTTGTATAACGATACAGATTAATTAATCCCTTAAACAGAACGAGTTTACGAGTGAGAAATTTATCTTACTGTAATATGATTAAATAAGATTCAATAATATAATTGTTATATTAGAATGCTTAATGTTTATGGAACATTTGAGATAAGCATGATTGGTTGATCATAATTATAATTAGTTGTAGATCATACCAATCAAATATGAGATGACTCATTTTATATATATGTGATTATAAATTATTACTTAAAATGTTAAGTTTAATTTATTTGACATGAAATTGTATTTAATTAGTTAAATACATAATTATACTTTGAGATAACATGTCACATGTCACATGTGTGACAAATGACAAAATCACATTTTATAAAATGGAGTCCATTTTAATTGTTAAAACCGGCTTGGTGGGGTGGTTGGGTAGGTTTAGGCTTTAAACATTATTCTAATGATGATTAAACACAATCATTACTAGCCTAAACACCTATAGCCACCCTACCATCTTGTTAAGAAAAAAAAGCCAAGAATGGCTCCCCCTTCCCTATGTGGGTGCCGGCTATGTGGGTACATAAGGGGGTGTTTTCCTCTTGTTTACCCACTTGAACATCTCATATTAAAACATATACAACATCTCACTAGAAATCACAAAACTCTTAGAAACTTTAGAAGTTTCATAGAACTTGTGATTAGAGCTTGAACTTGAGTTTCTAAAGTAGAAACTTCAAGTGTCTAGTACTTGTTATTAAGGGGATCTTGTTTATTGTTCTAGTAAAACAATATTCAAGAGATTAAGGATAGTCTAGGTGCAACAAAAGGAGAGTTCCTATACTTGAAACTTTTGGAAGTTCATCCTATAATTATCTAGCTCAAGAATAAGTACAAGAAGGTGTCTTGTACTTGTGCCCATTATCCGTATAATACTCAATGTGAGGAACAATATCTTTCTCTACTTTGTTTTATTTTAATTTGCATGTAACTAGATCTGGTAACTAATTAAAGAGTTAATTAGTTTTACTTAAGAAATGTCTTAAGTGTAGGTATATGAACCTAACAATTGGAATCAGAGCATAGGATGTTGCATGCAATCGGTTTTATGAAGTTTTTACGAGTTATGGTAACAAAATAAAACTAGAAAATTTGTGATTTATATGATAAAGTCACGAAACTTTGAGCATGAAATACCTTCTGGTCCTAAAATGTATTTAGTTCATTTTGATGATTTATGGAAGATTATTGCTTTATTTAATGATTTTTAGTTAAATAAATCCATTTTAATGAGTAAAACGAACATTTTATGACTAAAGATAGTTAAACTTCAAATACGGCCATTTTAGTATGATATCACATGCATATTGTACCTACTGTATGTAAAATTTGAGATAAATATGATTTATTTTGCATGATTTATGATTTTTAATATTTAAAAAGGCATAAATAATGATAATTTTGGCATAAATAGCTAAAATAAGTTTTTGCCTTGAGAAAAATTATCATATGTTGCATAAATATTTTACATATCAGATGTATAAGTTTAAAATTAATTATATTAATTTTCGTGTGGTTTTAGTATTTTATTTCATAAAATCGATTAATGGCAACTATATTTTTCTCTAAAATGATTCGAACATTTTGACCAAAAATTTGACTTGAAGATGTTCCTGGAAATGTTCCAGAATATTCAAAATTTTAATTTTCAAATTTATAAATTATTGTAATTTAATTTGGAATTATTGCATAAAAGTTATGTTAAAAAGGGTCAAAACCGAGCAATAATGCAAAACCGAGTCGAATTATCGTCAAATAATTAGTGGAGACTCATTTTTGAGTCCTAAACAGTTAGGGTAATTAACTTGGACTTAAATTTGATTTAAGTATTGATTTGTGATTTTAATTGGTTATTATCACGCATTTCCATAAAACCGGGTTTATATATACGATATAAGGTTATTAGGGCGATTTGGCACATTTATATTGCATGAGTTTACATATAATTATTCTGAATTTTGGTTGAGTGAATGTCATTTGGATTTATGTAATTTTGGAATTATGTAATTTGTCTTAGTATGGCCTTAGTTTTTAATCGATATTACCCGAAATGTATGGGAATATTGATTCGGTTGTAATTTAATGTGATCTCGTATCACTTTTATTGTATTATTTCATTTTATTTTGCAAATGTATAATAGAATAGCCTTGTAATTTTATTATATCATTTGTAATCCCGGAGTTTCCTAAAGACGGTGCCATTTGGAAAGGCGTTCCAAAAGGAAGACGGTGTCCTTGGGAGGCGTGCAAATGAAGTTCAAGGGACCAAGGAGTTGGTTTCCGAATTTTTAATAGTTAATTTGATTTTCTATTATTTTTAGGAAGGCCAAACTAGGAATTTATTTTATGCTTGCATTTTTTTTATTTATATGTTGCATGCATGCCAAATCGCCACTTAAACAACACATGCATTTTATCGAGTCAATCGACCGCGTCAATTATTATTATCGATAGTTCACCAATTTAGTTCACTTAAAAGGAGATAGATAATATAAATTGACTTGACATCTGTTTTTGTAATTGAGACTTAGCCTTAACAAATAGTAGAACCCATGAAACCCAATTTCGTAAGGAAGTAGGCTCGGCTCACCGAAGTGCTAAACTTATTACGTTGGGTAAGTGGGGCAATAAATTGGTATTGCATCGAAATTTGGATGAACTCAACGGAAAGATTAGGGTCTGTGGCCCATGTGTGCCGGGCTAAAGATGACAATAAAGTATTTCGTCGACCAAGAATTCTATTGGTAGAATCGGTTAAAGAGTTAACCCACCAAGTAATATTAATAAAGGTCGTGGAGTCCGTGGCTCACATAAACCCGAGTTGATATAGGACTTGGGTCTTGGAATCATTTATATAATTGGATAGAGGCCATTATATAAATGCTAAACTTGTTTAAAATGTTTGCAAGTATAAAACGATAAATGTTGATATTTCTTTCATTTTCTATTTTGTAGTCCAAATCATTTTAATTCGCAATGTCGGAAGACAACAATAACGAGGCTCGACCTCTACCACTCACCACCGTATCATGGCTAAGGTCCTTCATGGATCGTTATAAACTTGATAAGAATGGTTCAAACTTCACGGATTGGAAGGGGCAACTACGCCTAGCCGCCGAAGGTGACGGTAAGCTAAGTTACCTAACCGACGCGCCCCCCCCCAGTCCAAATGCCGGGTCATCGAACGCCACTAGGGAGGCCTATGAGGCCTACCACAAGGAGTCAGCGGCGATCAAGAATGTCTTAATATTTTCAATGGATAGCGAGCTTCAACGAAATGTCATAAAGATGGCAACCGCATATGAAATCTATTTTAAGATCGTGACCATGTTTTCACGAGCTCCAAGAATTTTGCAATATGAAGCCGCGTCCTAATTTTTCGACCTCAATATGAAAGAGGGCCATAATGTTAGCCCTCACGTGCTCAAAATGATTGAGTACGTGGAGGTGCTTAAAGAGCAAGGAATAGAGATTCCTGAGCCTCTCATCATTGACCGCATACTTCACTTTTTAAGTACGTCAATTATTATTATCGATAGTTCACCGATTTAGTTCACTTAAAAAGAGATAGATAATATAAATTGACTTGACCTCTATTTTTGTAATTGAGACTTAGCCTTAACAAATAGTAGAACCCATGAATCCCAATTTCGTAAGGAAGTAGGCTCGGCTCACCGAAGTGCTAAACTTATTACGTTGGGTAAGTGAGGCAATAAATTGTTATTGCATCAAAATTTGGTTGAAATCAATGGAAAGATTAGGGTCTGTGGCCCATGTTTCCCGGGCTAAAGATGACAATAAAGTATTTCATCGACCAAGAATTCTCTTGGTAGAATCGGTTAAAGAGTTAACCCACCAAGTAATATTAATAAAGGTCGTGGAGTCCATGGCTCACATAAACCCGAGTTGATATAGGACTTGGGTCTTGGAATCATTTATATAATTGGATAGAGGTTATTATATAAATGTTAAACTTGTTTAAAATGTTTGCAAGTATAAAACGATAAATGTTGATATTTCTTTCATTTTCTATTTTGTAGTCCAAATCATTTTAATTCGCAATGTCGGAAAACAACAATAACGAGGCTCGACCTCCACCACTCACCACCGTATCATGGCTAAGGTCCTTCATGGATCGTTGTAAACTTGATAAGAATGGTTCAAACTTCACGGATTGGAATGGGCAACTACGCCTGGACGTGTGCATATCATGGCATACATAATCGATCCTATAGCTGATGCATAAGGAACCCGACTAATGCGCTCGACCTCTTCCGATGTCTTTGGTGCCTGAGCTTTACTCAACTGCATCCCAGAAATCATTGGAAGGTTCCCCTTCTTGGAGTTGGTCATGCTGAACCTCTCAAGAATCTTATCTATATAAGACTCCTGACTGAGGGAAAACATCCGTCGTGATCTATCTCTGTAGATACAGATCCCCAAAATTCTTTGTGCCTCGCCCAGATCTTTCATCTGGAAATGGTTCTTTAACCAAACTTTTACCGAAGTTAAGAGAGGTATGTCATTCCCAATCAAGAGTATGTCGTCAACATACAATATTAGGAAGACAATCTAGCTCCCACTCGACTTGATATATAAGCATGGTTTCTCGACCGATCGAGTAAATCCATTCTCTTTTATCACCTGGTCGAAACGATGATTTCAACTCTGAGAAGCCTGCTTAAGTCCATAGATGGAACGCTTAAGCTTGCATACCTTCTTAGGATTTTTAGGATCAATGAAACCTTCGGGTTGTACCATGTACAACTCCTCCTCCAAATAACCGTTTAAGAAGGCGGTTTTCACGTCCATCTGCCAAATTTCATAGTCATGAAAAGCGGCAATCGCTAAGATTATCCGAATGGAACGCAGCATGATTACGGGTGCAAAAATTTCATCGTAGTGCTATCCTTGCTGTAACAACCCGAAAAGTACCCTATTTTTCCAGTGAAAATATTTTACGAATACTTTTCAGCCTGTTTAAGTTTTAAAGTGGAATTTATTGTTTCCAGTTGAATTTTGAAATTCCGAGTTCGTATTTGGAATTTCTGCGAGATTCCAAGGGAATCCCGTTTTTAAGTCAACTTTGACTTTCGTTGACTTTTTCCGACTCGCCTTGTAATTTTGAAGACCGAAATTTTATTTTAAAAAATAATATTTTTAATTTATTTTTATTAAGATTTATTTGGATTTATGATAATTTAATATAATTATTTTGAATTTATTTGGAATTAAAGAATAACTTTTACGGTTTTAACCCGAACGTCATTTAACTATTCCCGAGTCGACTTAAATCCCGAAACAAAACCCGAAACTCGACTTTGGCATGAGTCACACGCCCATGTCATCTTTTTCCACTCACAATTAGATCTTTTGATTGTTTCGATTAAACTAATACAAATATCTAAGATATTTGTTACTTTATCGATCCGTCCACGGAAATTACGCAAATCGTTTACAAAACAGACCCGACTATCACCATTTCACACGGCACTCTCACCCTCTCTTAGGCCTTGATATTTTCATTTCTTTTGATTACAATAACATAATATCTTGATAATTGATTTAATTAACTTAATATTTAATCAATTACCGTAATATATTTATTTAACCCGAGTCAATTCCGTAACAACAATTTCAAAATCCGACTCCATATTTCCTCTATAATACACGGCTCCCTCACCCTCCATTACTCACTAACAACTTTTCATTTTACAACAAATCAACTTAAGATCAAATTAATCGTTCTTCATCGTTCTTGAGCGTTCTTCGTCGTTCTTCATTCGTTCTTCGTCGTTCTTGAGCAAAATCGTCATAAAACCTTCATTTCTTATTCAAATCCGTCCTAACTTATATTTCTAGAATCTCCTCTTCGCTCTCCATCTTCAAGTACGGTTTATTTTCAATTCCGACAAAATCGTTTTCAACACTTTAAGTATGGAAAATCAAGTTTTTAATTCTAATAATGTTTTTCTTGTCATTTCTTATAGGGGAAGATTTTGAAGACGAGTTTGGTGACTCGTATATTTTAGGAGAAGATTAGAAGACGGGTTTCTTATTTTTATTTACTTCTTATTTTGGTGCTAAGTGATTTTGCTAGCTAAGGTAACAATTCCGAGTTACTCGACGATTTAATGTTACATAGCCTTTGTTTCTTTTGTTTTTGGTTCATCTTTTGTTTTAGTTCATATTATTGTTACTTATGATTTTTAGTTAGTAACATGATAAGTAGATGTTGTTATTATGTTTTATGAATTTATAGCATGTTTGGGGTTCTTGACATATTTGTATGATTTATTTATAACCATGATTTTTGTATGATGATGGTTAAATTGGTTGTTAAAATGGTTGTGTGATAATTAAAACATGTTGGAAATAATTTGGTGGTTGTTGTGGTGCGAACCGTGTAATTTTCCGGAAAAACAAGCCCAAACCAGGCCGGTCCAGGCCGGTTCAGGCCAGTTCAGGCCCGGTCCAGGGCGGTCTGGGTTGGTCCATGGTGGGTCCGTGAGTTGGCTTGGGAGTTGTGTCGATGTTTGATTGTTTTGTTGTTGTTTTGACGGGTTTTAAATATGTTAAGCATGCGGGAAAATATTAAGAAACGGTTTTAGAATTTGAGTCAAAACAGCCCAAACCAGGCCCGTGGGCCCAGTCCAGGTCCGGTTTGATCTCGGCCCAAATCAGCCCGTGGGTCCCACTTTGGACTTGTGACGGTTTTTGAGTTGTTGCCATTTTATCTTGTTTTGTAATTTTAGCAAGTGGGAAATGTTAATAAGTAAAATATTTAATTAAAAAGGTTTTTCATAAAATTATTATTTCTCACATGTTAGAAATTATGATACAGGATTATATTTTAATTTGCTATCTTTTAAGTCAAACGGGTTTTCGTAAGATTTAATAATTCATATGTTAGAAGTTTTAATAAAATAACACGTAATGAATATGTTGATTTTATGTTCAAGTCTATGTGGTAAAGACTCTGTTTCTAGCCTGTTTGACCAAACGGGACTGATGACCCATCGCGGGACTCGGGTCGGGGATTTGTCTTCAAGTAAGGTTGTATTTAATTAATGAATTAGCCTTAGTAGATATGAGGCGATATGATATTTGAATATGATTTTTATATGCAATTAGTCACATGTTAGGAAGTTTTTCCCGTGACTGTTTGATTGGATGATATATGTCGTGTTGACTAAGTACCCATAGAGAATTATGAGTATATGGCGTCTTGACCATTCTAATTCTAAATGAGTATCTTGGACCATGACATTGATAGGCCCGTACTCTCTTTAACGAGTATATAGTTCACTGCTTGATAGCTTTTGTGTCACGGCCTGGGGGGCTTATCTCCAAGTCGGGGCATGGCATCCTAAGAGTTCCGCTTTGGGAAGGGAGCCAGCTTAAGTACTAGCCATCTCTGCTTAGGGGGTCGCCTAGTAGAGATTCTCACTGTACTTTTGGTATTGAGACAGGGAATGGGTTAGCTGTTGTCGCTAGGTCTGTGCAGTCTAGGACTAGGATGTTTATCCTACCTTGTGGTATAGACTCGAGTTACAGAAGTCGACTATTGACTGTACTAAGAACTTATGCCTGTTTCTAGACGTATTGGTCTTTCATGTTTGATGATTCTATGAATCTTAGAAGGTGAGATGCAAGCCGGCTAAAGTTGATAGAGTTTGGATTACCAGTTGTTAACTGATTCACATGATAGTTTGTATGATTAGGGTTGAGTTGTATCCAGGCCATGTTTTAAATGTAACCTCTGAGCTGAAATACTAGCTTCCCTACCTCGTGGTAT
>JAIUZE010023047.1:0-16664 GCA_022085475.1 Heliosperma pusillum
CAAATCGATCTAATTAATGAGCAACAAAATTAGTAGGGACTAATTTTGAGTTCTAAAACAGTTTAGTTAATTAGTTTGAATTTAAATGAGATTTAAATGTTGATATTGATTTTTAATGGTTAAAAATCAATAAATTCCGAAAAAAAAAATCGAGCTACAATGAGCATGAATATGTTTAGGGCGATTTTGGCATGAATTTTGCAGCAATTTATTTTATTTATGGTTGAATGAATGAACGTCATTTATTTAATAATTTATGCAAATTTTGTACCTAGTATGACCTAGTTATTTTTAATCGTTATTACCCGTAATGTAAGGGAATAACGGTTTGGATGTAATTTTATTGCGATCTCGTATCGCCGGTTTGTATAATTTAATAATTTTATATTTCATAGAATAAATGTATAATAGGAATTTGTATACTTGTAATTATTTTTTTGAAGACCGGTGACTCCCTCAAGACGGTGCCATTTTGAAAGGTGTTCCAAGTGAAGAGGCAAGGGACCAAGGAGTTGGTTTCCGAATTTGTAATTATCTAGTTAATTTGATTAGCTAGGTGGCCATACTAGGATTTTATCGTTGCTTGGTTGCTTGCTTTATTTCCGCTCATGCCAAAATCGTCACACATGCATTTTATTTTACGTTATTGTCAATTCAACGTTATTCACAATTCACCGACTTAGTTCACTTATAGGGAATTAATAACTAAATTGACAAGATCTCTCACATGTTTAAAAATTGAGATTAGCCTTACCAATTAGTAACACCTATGAATCCCGTGTTCATTAGGGCTACCACGCTCGTGGGTCGCTTTTTACCTCGGGTAAGTAGGGTGATGCGATCACAAGCTAAAATTGGATTGGACTCAACGAGATAAGCGTTATCTTGGGACTAGGAGATGGATTTAGTTGAAATCCGTCAACCAAGAGTTCTAAGGGTAGAATTAGTCAAGTAATGACTTACCATTTCTAGATAAAGGTAACATGCGATGACTATTTTTATTTAAAGATGGGTCTTGGAATCATTTATATAATTTAGTGAGAGGTCATTATATGACTGCTAAACTTGTTAAAATGTTTTTCAAGTAATTTAACATGAATGTTTATATATTTCTTTTTGTTGTAGTTCCCATATTCGCATATGGTCCGACATTCATCAAAACGCTGCCCCTTGGGTAAGGACTCATGGTTGAGATCCGTCATGGACAAGTGTGTCCTAAAAGATGACGGACGTAACTTCGTTGAATGGGAGTCAACGATCAAGAGCGCCGCGTTATCCGATAACGTGCTTCGCTACTTGGTCGAAGAGCCCCCCCACCGAACCCGCGCCAAGATCGTCCGCGGTAGTTCGGGCCGAATATGACCTTTATTTGAAGGTTGCTAATGACGTCAAGAATGTCTTGATTTGGTCAATCTCACCCAAACTCAAACTCCAATTGATATCTCTCAATGCATATGCGATATTCACGAGGATAACGTCGATGTTTTCGCAAGCCCCTCAAATTCTTCAATATGAGGCGGCTACGAAATTCTTTGACACCAAGCTTCAAAGGGGCCAAAAAGTTGGCCCAAACGTGCTCAAAATGGTTGAGCACGCGGACACCTTAGAGCGTCTAGGGTGCAAAATTCCGAAGAAATTGGTGGTGGGTAAGATCCTTCATTCACTCACACCTAAGTTTACCCAATTTAGGGTGAGCTATAACATGAATGACATGGACAAGAGTTTCCATGAACTCCATGCACTTCTCACCCAAGCGGAGAGGGACATGGAGGCTAGTGGGAGTGAACCCAAGGATGTTCTTTCCATGAAAATGAAGAACATGAACCTTGGGGTGAGGAAGGACAAGGGAAAGGGTAAGACTCTTTTCAAGAAATCCGGCAAGGGAAAGGGCAAGGTCTTTTATAAGGCCAAGCCCAAGGTCAACAAACACGCGGAGGCGGATTGCTATTATTGTCATGGCAAAGGGCATTGGAAACGCAATTGCCCCAAGTACTTGAAAGACAAGAAGGACGGTTGTGTGACAACGTCAGGTAAAATTCTTTCATCACTCTATATGATAGATATTAACTTTGCTAGTACATCTTCTTGGGTATTTGATACCGGTTGTGGTGCTCACCTTTGTAATCATGTACAGGGGCTGAGGGACGCGCAAGCACTAGCCAAGGGTGACGTGGACTTGCGCATGGGAAATGGAGCTAAGGTAGCCGCAGTTTCCGTGGGCACCTACGTTCTTCTTTTGCCGAATGGTTTAGAGTTGTATTTAAATAATTGTTATTATGTACCAACTCTTACCAAGAACATTATCTCCATTTCCGTGTTAGACATGGAAGGATTTTCATTTTGCATTAAGAACAACTATTGTACTTTTTCACTTAATGAAATGGTTTATGGCGAGGCCATTTCTATTGGAGGTATTTATGTTTTAGATATTGCAAAAGAGGTCTATCATGTAGAAAACAAGAAGCTCAAAACATGTGAACCTAATCAATCATACCTTTGGCATTGTCGTTTAGGGCACATAAACGAACGACGCATAACGAGACTTGTTTCATCTAAAGTACTCAAACCATTCGATTACGAATCTTATGGCGTATGCGAATCTTGTCTTCTAGGCAAGATGACTCGTGCTCCTTTTACGGGAAAAGGGACACGAGCAAGTAAAGTATTAGGACTTATACATACGGATGTATGTGGTCCAATGACTATCCAAGCTAGAGGTGGTTATCACTACTTCATTACTTTTACCGACGATTTGAGTAGATATGGATATGTCTACTTGATGAGGCATAAAAGTGATGCTTTTGAAAAATTCAAGGAATTTCAAAATGAAGTAGAAAACCAATTGAATAAAAGATTAAACCCTATGCGATCCGATCGTGGTGGTGATACTTTAACAATAATTTGATTCCCTCACCTAAAAGAAATTGTGGTATAGTATCACAGGACTCCTCCTTGGAACCCTCAATTAAATGGTGTGTCCGAAGGAGAAATCGAACTTTAATTAGATATGGTTCGATCTATTAATGAGTCTGACAGAGCTCCTGATTATTTTTTGGGGGTTTGCTATCTTATTCTGCAATATTTTCACTAAAATCGAATCCCGACTAAGCGCAAACAAGACCATATGAGATATGGACAGGGAAGTCCTTATTTGTTGTTTATGAGAATTTGGGGATGCGAGGCTTTTTGTTAAGAAAAGTCTGACGATAAACGCGCAGCCCAAATCTGACAATTCTGTTTGTATAGGATTCAAAGGAACCCGTGCTTATTACTTCTACAATAAACACGAGGACAAAGTGTTTGTGTCTCGTGATGCAGTCTTTTTAGAAAATGATTTTATTTCTAAAAGACAGAGTGGGAGAAAATTTGAACTTGATGAAGTCCAAGAGCCACAAACCGAAAAGGACGACGAGGAAAACGTTCCCTCTTCGTCTAGTACGGTCATTATTCCTTCGGAACCTAGGAAGTCAAGCAGAACTAGTCATCAACCTGATAGATACCTTGGTATTATAGAGGAAGGTGATGACTATAATTTGCTACTTTTTGAAAGTAACGAACCTACTACCTACAAAGCAGTCATCTGTAGTCCCGACTCAAAGCTATGGCTAGGAGCCATGCAATCCGAAATGGATTCTATGTACGACAATCAAGTATGGGACTTGGTTGATTTACCTAAGGAGGTAAGACCTCTTCAGTGTAAGTGGATCTATAAGATCAAAAGTGGCATAGATAAACATAATGATGTTTACAAAGCTAGATTGGTGGCAAAAGGTTTCACCCAAGTTCATGGTCTTCACTATGACGAAACCTTCGCCCCAGTCGCCATGCTTCGATTCATAAGGATTATCTTAGCGGTTGCCGCATTTCATAATTATGAGATTTGGCAAATGGATGTCAAAACCGCCTTCTTGAATGGAATTCTAGAAGAGGAAGTGTACATGACACAACCTGAAGGTTTTGTGGATCCATAAAACCCTAAGAAGGTATGCAAACTTAAGAGATCCATCTATGGTCTTAAACAAGCATCCAAGAGTTGGAATCATCGTTTCGATCATGTAATTAAACAAAATGGTTTCACTCGAAGCGTCGAGGAACCGTGTTTATACATGAAGTTTAGTGGGAGTAAAGTAATTTTTCTAGTCTTGTATGTAGATGACATACTACTCATTGGGAATGATATTCCAATGCTCACTTCTGTAAAGGAGTGGCTAGGAATACATTTCCAAATGAAAGACTTAGGAGAGGCCCAACGCATCTTAGGTATCCGGATCTATAGGGATAGATCTAAAAGGATACTAGCATTAAGTCAAGAGACTTATATAGATAAGATTCTTGATCGGTTCAACATGAAAGACTCTAAGAGAGGCTTTATTCCTATGGGAAGTGGGATCACTTTGAGCAAGTCAGAGTGCCCTACGAAAACCGAGGAGATTGAACGCATGAACTTGATCCCTTACGCTTCAGCCGTTGGATCAATCATGTATGCTATGATGTGCACTCGTCCCGACGTTGCATATGCTTTGAGCATGACAAGTCGTTACCAAGCAAATCCAGGTGAGAGTCACTGGATAGCCGTAAAGAACATCCTTAAGTACTTGAGAAGGACCAAGGATTCGTTCTTAGTGTTTGGAGGCGAGACTGAGTTACGTGTACAGGGTTACACAGATGCCAGTTTCCAAACAGATAGGGATGATATGAAATCCCAATCCGGCTACGTTTATATGATGAATGGAGGAGCTGTTTGCTGGAAGAGTTTCAAGCAAAGCGTTACAGCGGATTCTACAACAGAAGCAGCGTACCTTGCAGCGTCTGAAGCTGCAAAGGAAGCTGTGTGGATTCGGCAATTTTTGGAAGGACTAACAGTAGTCCCTACTGCCAAAGATCCTATCACGCTTTATTGTGATAACAGTGGGGCTATTTTTCAAGCAAAAGAGCCCAAGTCTAGTAACAAGTCTAGACATGTACTTAGGAAATATCATGTAATTAGAGATTACGTGGACAGAAAGGAAATTGACATTTGTAAGGTTGTGACAGATGACAACATTGCTGATCCTTTAACCAAGCCTTTGTCAAAGGCTAAGCATGATGGTCATGTCGTCACAATGGGATTGAGACGTGTACCAGAATTCATTTAGATTATGTAATATGTAATAATTGAATGTTGTATTAATTATTTCATATATGATAATTGCATTCATTGTTCGAGTTTCATTTAAAACTCTTTTATTTAGTTTGACTAAATTTAATACTTTTTTATCCGAATAGATTGTTGGACCCTATTCAAGTGAATTGGACGAACTTAGTATTTTGTCCCTAGTCACTCAATGAGGTGACGTCTCGAAATGACTAGATTGTAAGTCGATCGATGGTTGGTTCAGCACCATGGGGTCATGGAAATGACTGGTCATTTACATAGACAGACTGTATGACACTCTGTCGGACAGTGACATTGTAGAAACCCTTAAATCAATTATTTGATGCCTGGTCGTGGCAGGGTCTTCTATCTTATTACTATTAGTCGATTCTTTTTACTGGCGACCGTCTATCTGAGTCGGTGCAGTTTCCGATTGGTTTTGGTTGATGTTCTAGGTCGTGCCGTAAAAGGAGGCCGATGGACTTCTTCTGGATCATGGTGATCTGCATCATACAGAGTAGATGAATCAACAGGAATTGTCCACCCACGTTGGGTATAAACATCTTTAGGCCACTCGAGGAGAAGTTACTGTAAATGCGTGGCCACGCTCAGAAATAGATCAATGGTAGATTTTTCGGTCAGACAGTTACTCTCCCTATCGAGAAACCCACTCTATATATTGTCAATCGCAAGTGCGACCTGAAAGACACCTTGCGTTGAGTGGGAGATGTGATAAAGAGACAAGAGAATTGGTGACTCACACTTGTGTCAGACAAGTGCGAGATTGTTGGAGTAGGTGTCCTCCACAAATAGTGCGCCACATAATAAATCTTATTAAGGAATATAATTGGGATATTTATTGACTATATATATGATTAGTCAGTTGATTAACGTAAATCAATAACGGTTGGCTGACTAGAGTTTGACGTTATTGTCGTTTGACGGCGGTGATCAACTGCTCCCTTTCGGTCACACCTAAAGGATGAAATCCAAATAGTAACTAATTATTTGTATATGATACAGTTAATTAGTACATTACATATATTCGATATGTACGAGAGTTAATTGTTAGAAATTGAGTTAAGAACTCAAATTCGATTAAATTTATTTTTCAATTATGCGATAATTGACTAATAAATTTACATCTTATTTTAATACGATTAAATAAGATTTAACTTAGTAATTAATCGTTAAATTACTATATTAGTTGAGGTTTTGAGATAGAGGTAATTAGTTAATTATATTTACAAGGAGTTGTAAAATAAATTAAATAAGCATTGTAGGACCCATTATATATTGATATAATGGTAAAATATTACTTAAAATGTTAAGTACATATTATTCATTTATTTGTATTATATAATTGTTATATAATCAAATTAACACTTAATTATACAAGATAATTAAGCATATGATTAATAAGTATTTGTGGGACAAATATCAAAAATCAAAATGGATCAAATAAGGCCTCACATGGCCGGTTGGTATAGAGTTGGTAAGGTGATGATGGTTGCTTTTGTTCATGCTCACAAGTCACTTATGATTATGACATGAATAGTAACCTAAAATCATTTCATTCAACACTACACTCTACCACTTTGCATGTGATTAAAATAAGCAAAATAAGAGCCAATTTTGGCTCACCATGAACGGCCATATTGCCTATAAAAGGGCAATATGGTTGATCATTTTATTTGTTCAATTCATGCTTATTTTTCTTACTTCTCTCAAAAACTCATCTTCTCTCTAAAAACTCTCAAATACTAATATTTACTAAGTATTACTAGTGTAGTAATATAGTCTAATATTAGTAGTCTAATATCTATCTTATTATCTAGTTAATAATAAGAGTAGATTATTTGGGTTCATCTTGGTGCAACTTAGAGGAGATCTTCTAGTTTGGAGATTACTTGTGTTCATCCATAATTATAGCTCAAGATCAACAAGAAGGAGTTCTTGTTGTGCCCATATATTTTCCATATCAATGTGAGGAAATTTCTTCTTTTATATAAAAGTCTTGATATTTGCATGCATGTTACATAGATCATTAAATACTAAATTAACAAGTAATTTAGTAACTAATTAGAGGAGTCTAATTAAGGTTTATGGACTTTCACTAACGGTAGTCCCTACTGCCAAAGATCCTATCACAATTTATTGTGATAACAGTGGGGCTATCTTTTAAGCAAAAGAGCCCAAGTATAGTAGTAAGTCTAGACATGTACTTAGGAAATATCATGTAATTAGAGATTACGTGGACAGAAAGGAAATTACCATTTGTAAGGTTGGGACAGATGATAACATTGCTGATTCTTTAACCAAGCCTTTATCAAAGGCTAAGCATGATGGTCATGTCGTCACAATGGGATTGAGACGTGTACCAGAATTCCTTTAGATTACGTAATATGTAATAATTGAATGTTGTATTAATTATTTCATATATGATAATTGCATTCATTGTTCGAGTTTTATTATAAACTCTTTTATTTAGTTTGACTAAATTTAATACTTTGTTTATCCAAATAGATTGTAAGACAATGTTGCACCATATTCAAGTGAATAGGACGAACTTAGTATTTTGTCCCTAGTCACTCAATGAGGTGACGTCTCGAAGTGACTAGATTGTAAGTCGATCGATGGTTGGTTCAGCACCATGGGGTCATGAAGATGACTGGTCGATTACATAGACAGACTGTATGACACTCTGTCGGACAGTGACCTTTGTAGAGACCATTAAATCAATTACTTGATGCCTGGTCGTGGCAGGGTCCTCTATCTTATTCCTATGAGTCGATTCTTTTGACTGGCGACCGTCTATCTGAGTCGGTGCATTTTCCGATTGGTTTTGGTTGATGTTCTAGGTCATGCCGTAAAAGGAGGCCGATGGACATCTTCTGGATCATGGTGATCTGCATCATACAGAGTAGATAAATCATCAGGAATTGTCCACCCACGTTGGGTACAAACATCTTTAAGCCACTCGAGGAGTAGTTACTGTAAATGCGTGGCCACGCTCGGAAAGAGATTTATGGTATATTTTCCGGTCAGACAGTTACTCTTCCTATCGACAAAAACCTCTCTAGATATAATCAATCGCAAGTGCGACCTGAAAGACACCTTGCGTTGTGTGGGAGATGTGATAAAGAGACAAGAGAATTGGTGACGCACACTTGTGTCAGACAAGTGGGGGATTGTTGGAGTAGGTGTCCTCCACAGTAGTGCGCCACATAATAAATCTTATTAAGGAATATAATTAGGATATTTATTGACTATATATATTTGATTAGTCAGTTGATTAACGTATATCAATAACGGTTGGCTGACTAGAATTTGACGTTATTGTCGTATGACGTCGGTGATCAACTGATCCCTTTCGGTCACACCTATAGGATGAAACCCAAATAGTAACTAATTAATTGTATATGATAGAGTTGATTAGTCCGTTACATATATTTGATATATATATACGAGAGTTAATAGTTAGAAATCGAGTTAGGAACTCAAATTCGATTGAGCTTATTTTTCAATTATGCGATAATTGACTAATAAATTTATATCTTATTTTAATATGATTAAATAAGATCTAGTTTAGTAATTAATCGTTAATTTACTAAATTAGTTGAGGTTTTACATATATTTTGAGGTAGAGATAATTAGTTAATTATATTTACAAGGAATGTAAAATAAATTAACTAAGCATTGTGGGACCAATTATATATTGATATAATGGTAAAATATTACTTAAAATGTTAAGTACATAGTATTTATTTATTTGTGTCATATAATTGTTATATGATCAAATTAACACTTAATTATACTAGATAATTAAGCATATGATTAATAAGTATTTGTGGGACAAATATCAAAAATCAAAATGGACCATATAAGGCCACTAGGGGCCGGTCAAGTAGTAGTGGTGAAGTGATGATGGTAGCTCTTGTTCATGCTCACTAGTTACATGTGATTATGACATGAATAGTAAACCTAAAATCATTTCACTCAACACTACACTCTACCACTTTGCATGTAAATTAAAATAAGCAAAATAAGTCCCTTGTGAGGCTTACCTTGACCGGCCATATTGCTTATAAAAGGGCAATATGGTTGTTCAATTTGTGTTGTTCATTCTTGCTTATTTGCTTTATCTCGCTAAAATCCTCTCATCTTTCTAAAACTCTCATATACTAATATTCATTAAGTATTACTTCTTCCATTCTCCTATGATGTACCCATTTTATTAAAATATACCTCACATATATTCACAAAATGGGTACATCATATGAGAATGGAAGAAGTATTATAGTAGTAGTATATTCTAATATTACTATAACTTTTCTTATTATCTAGTTAATAATAAGTTAAGTTTATTTGGGTTAGTCTTGGGTGCAATTTAAAGGAGATCTTCTAGTTTGGAGATTTTTGGAGGATCATCTATATAACAGCTCAAGAACAACAAGAAGGAGTTCTTGTTGTGCCCATATCATTACCATATCAATGTGAGGAAATTTCTTCTTTTATATAAATGTCTTTATATTTGCATGCATGTTACACAGATCATTAAATACTAAATTAACAAGTAATTTAGTAACTAATTAGAAGAATCTAATTAAGGTCCATGGACTTTCAGCTATATATACTATTCGTCTTTTCCTAATTTTAGCCGAGGTCTGACCAGCCCAAGAGATGACGCAGCAACAACAACGCCCTTTCGAAGAGTCGCAACTCTTACCACGCCTCTTCCTCAGGCCATTTCTCATAATTTCCAGCTCTTGCGCCTTCCTAATTCGTGTTCGTCTATGATTTCCTATTCCTATAGAATGTGGGTTCGGAAAATATGTCGAGTTACCAAGGTTTTTGAATTTCCTACTCCTAGCCGGGTTCGGTTTTCTAGACGATAAATCGACATTTTCGCCAGTCACGCACATTCATTTTTCATTTTCTTTTTTTAGGAAAATCAACTCATTTCCATTTTTCTAAACTTATATATATATATATATATATATATATATATATATATATATATATTTTTTTTTTAAGGGGTAACCCTCCCCATTGTCGGTCATATTTTTACATTTCCGTACATTTTTTCGCGTTTTATTTATGCATTTATTTCGAGCTAGTTTAGGCTACCGATATGCCACATGTAAAAGGTTTGAGTAGATTACTTGCTACATGTAATTTATGCGAGTTCTATTCTGGCATCATGACGGCATAAATCGTCAGCTACCAAACGTGTCTTTAAACTTACCTAAAGGAACAAAAGATATCCAACAACAAAGGCACTCAGGCTGTCGTAACACAAGTCAAAACAAAAGAAGTATACACAAGACTAGGGGCTCTCGCCCTAAAGCCAAATCCAAGACTGGGGGATCTCGGCCTAAAACAGATCCAGATATACAGCAAATCCAAAAAAAAAGTTCAAATATCCAAAGTCGACAAACAAAACAAGACAGCTAATCCTCATCACCACTAAGCCCAGCTAGAATCTCCAGGGCAGCGATCTCGGCATCCTAGGCCTCCAACTCCCTCAGCAAGCGGGCTATCTCCTCTCGAGACTTCGCTGTCTCCACCCAAGACTCTACCAACTCACGCTCTAAGGCTCTCTGCGAAAGAAATGCCTCATTTCAGTCAACCAATTCATTTCAAAAACCACAAAAATGCAGCAAAATGAAAAGGAAATGATAGGTTCCTACATGTCGGTCTTGGCCACCTGCGAGTGCCTCAACGGTTGTATCCCGCAAACGGTTGGCCACCTTCCACAGCGCAACATGCCGAGACGGAGCCACCTACATTCAAATACAAATGAAGGTTAAAACAAATGCATTCCTATGCAACAAAGACGATCATGGATTGGAAACTCATCCCCCTCACAAGATGTTCCCACTCCTCCAAGCCCGCATCGGTCACCGCCGCGTTGAACTCACTGACAACACCAAATTATGTCGTGTCTAGTAGTATTTTTTAGAGTCTTTCGTTTTACTTTTTACGGGTCATTTGCGTTATTTTATGTTAACTTTAGTTTTAGTATTTATGTTATTATTTAGTAATTTGAGTCAATTTTGAGAGTCAAACCCAAAAGTCAATGAAAGTCAAACCCGAAACCCGAGACCCAAAAACCCGGAAATTGGAGTGGGCTAGCAATGAATCACCAAGGCATGAAGACCAAACCCAATGGGTCAATGGAAGTCAAGGCGGGGCCAAAAGTCCATGGGTCAACGAAAGTCAAGAAGGAAAACAAAGGAAAATCTGGCAGCATACGACGCAGCCTGCGTCATCACGACGCAGCCTGCGTCCTTTCTCAGCACGGAGTTTCTTCATTTCTTCGTCTTGTCTTTTGAAAGCCCACCTTTCAAGGCCCCTAGGTTTGCGGACCAAGGGTATTTAAGCAGAAAACTGAAGAGAGAGAAGGGAGGCAAGCATACAACATTGAACATCATATTTTCCCTTAGAAATTCTCTACTTTGTTCTTCAACTTTGGCTCTTGTAATTTGGTTTTATTTAGAAATTGGTTGTAATATGAAGACTATGGGTAGCTAATCCTTTCTTTACTTGGTGTAATTTGAACAAGTTCACACCTTTAGCATTGTATGACTCTATAATCCTCTTCTTCTTTATTTAATGCAATTTGTTTATGTTAATCTTTTATGTTGAGTGAATGAATGTTTGGTTTGACTAGCTTGACATTTTGTTTACTTGATAAATGCTTGTTCTTGGTAGGAATTGTCACCCTATGCTTGAATGTGTGAAGTAGACTTGAAAGGTTTCATCTTTGGTTTAAAAGTTTGAGTCTTTTGAGAAATAAATTGTATGTTGTGTGATTTTTACATGGTTTAATGTTGAATTGCATAATTCTAGCTTAATCCTTTGGTTGAATGCTTAAAGCGTACTCCTTTGTTTATGCTTATGTTTTAATAAGTGTGGATTTAGTTGTAAAGGGTCCATTTTGGGTGGTTTAATTCATGTTGACTATTTCTTAGGAGGTAGTATTAGATAAATAAGAGGAGAGGTAGAAAGGAGTCATCTTTGCTAATTGTTGTGTTACTTGGGATAGTTACACTAAGTATTTTCTCTCATATTTGGTTAATTGCATTGAAGGTGTTTGTGCAAGTGCCTAAACTAGAATCTCATGTTTCATGTTAACTCATCTTTTTACCCAAATTCCCCCATCTATGTTTTCCTACATGTTTTCCATTGTGAATATCATAGTTCGTAATTAATTTAAGTCTTTGTTTTAATTAGTGTCTTAATTAGTAATTAGTGCTTTAATTTGTGATTAGATTCGTTAGTTTTGTTAATTGATATTTTGCAAGAGTTTAGATTAGATTATTTTTAGCTAATACCGCTTTCCCTTGGGTTCGATCCTTTTCTTACCCTTACTACCCTTTTTATTTAGGTTGGTTTGAGTATAGATTTGGTTTTATAAATTGTTATTTGGCCTAGCTAATTTGCGGAATTAACGACACCGTGTTTTAGCCCTGTCAAATTTGGCGCCGTTGCCGGGGAAGGCAATTTAGCTAAATATCAAATTGAAACTCTTGTTAGTGTCATACTTTGTTTAGATTGTTTTTCAAATATTTCTTTTTGTATTGTGTGTAGGTTACTTGGTATTGAAGTTACTAATTGTGTGGTTGAGTTGTTTTTAAAAGTTTATGCCTAGGTCACAAGAAGGACTTGGTGACCAAGACATTGATCCATCCTCAAGTAGCATATCCAATTGGTTGTTTTTGAATCCCCTCTATAGGAGACCCTTTTGGAGGGAGCCTAGTGAAGAGGAGTTGGAGAACAATATTTTTTCAAGAACAACAAGAGCAAGTGTTTGAGTCACCTCCTAGGATTCCATCCCCGTTGAACATCCTCTACCCTCCCAATATGGATGATAATAGAACGATTAGTGAGATCCGGGCAAGAAACTATGAGGAGCAACCACTATGTATCGCATACCCTCCCATGGGGGATGTAAACTTCGAGCTCAAGGGGTTCTTTGTCCATAACTTGCCTAGATTCCACGGAATGGTGGGAAATGACCCCAATAGGCACTTGGCCTAATTCCACATGATTTGCCAAGGGGCCATCCCCCAAGGAGTGACCGAAGACCAATTTAAGCTTAGAGCATTTCCGTTCTCTCTACAAGATGCCGCTAAAGAATGGTTATTTTGTCTTCCGGCCCACTCCGTCACCACTTGGGTGGGTTTGAAGAAGAAGTTTCTTGAGAAATATTACCCGGATTCAAGGCATAATCACTCAAAGAAGCTCATCACTACCATTGAGCAAGACATGGGGGAAACCCTTTATGACTATTGGGAGCGTTTCAAAAGCCTTGTAGCTAGATGCCCATATCATGGAATGTCGGGGGACGATTTATTGACGGCCTTCAATGAAGGGTTATGCCAAAACGACCAACGGATGATCATTGCCGCCACCGGAGGTGGAATTGATACACTTAATGTGGCCGAGGCCAACAATATTATTGAGAAGTTGGCGATGAACACAAGAAGCTACGGGAGGAAGAATGAAAGGGGAGGAAACTCTAGAAATGTATCTTCCATGGAAGATCCTTATGCCTCTCAAAATCACAAAATCATGCAAGAGATGGGTGAGCTTAAAAGCATGGTGTCCAACTTGGTTGTCAACAAAAGTAGCTCATTTTCTCAACACCCCGAATCACTTGAATGTTCATATTGTGGAGGTGACCATGCTACAAATACATGTTACATCATGATTGAGCAAGGAGCCACTATGGAGAGCGTCAATGCTATGGGGTATGGGAATTACAATTCTAGAAATCCAAGTGGTGGAGGAATGTATAACCAAGTGGGAAATCGTGATCTTTTGAGGTGGGGAGGTGACAAGTCAAAGAGCTTTGAAAATGTTCAATTCAATCACTTGAGAGCCCAAAATCCAACCCAAAACCGAAACTCTAATTTCAACCAAAATCCTCAAAGAAATTTCAACAACCCAAGACCCAACAACTCAAATTTTCCAAATAATTCTCAATCCCAAAGACAACCAAACCAAGGTCCCATTCAAGGGAATTCTTCTTCTCAAGGGAACTTGAGTGACATCTTGCAAACACTCCTTGCCAATCAAGAGAAAGATAGGGAGGAGGCAAGGAGGGATAGAGAGGAAGCAAGGAAGGATAGGGAGGCTAACAACCTTAGGGTGAGTAACTTGGAAACCCAACTATCCCAAATGGCCTCAAATTTGTCAAAATCCCAAGCCTCAAGCTCCACAAGATTCCCATCTCAAACCATTCCCCCACCTAGGGAAAATGCTAGTGCCATGACCTTGAGGGGAGGCAAAGAGTTGGAAGTAAACCCCCTTGGAAGAGGAAAGGAAAAGATGAAGAATATTGAGATGGAAACCTTGGAGATTGAAGACCAAGGAGAATTGGTGGTTGGTCATGAAGAGATATCGAAAAATGAAAAAGGGGCATCCACAAGCAAGGGCCCCAAGGGAGACATTTCAAGGAAGGGCAAGGACACTATTGAAGATGATGAAGTGGAGGAGTACATAACGGAAGTCCCATTTCCTAGTGCTTTAATAAGCACTAGGAAGTATGCCAAGGAGAATGACTTATATGAGACTTTCCGAAAATGTGAGGTAAACATTCCTATTCTTAACTTGTTGAATAGTGTCCCTAGGTATGCAAAGTTCTTGAAAGAACTTTGTACACCTAGGAGAAATCCTAAGAAGGGAACCCATAAGGTTAGGGTGAGTGAACATGTGTCGGCCATTTTCAAGCAAAATTTACCAAAGAAATGTGGAGACCCGGGCATGTTCACTATCCCTTGCACTATTGGGGGAAAAAGTTTTAAACGTGCCATGCTAGACCTTGGGGCTTCTATAAACGTCATGCCTCTATCTATCTATGAGACCCTAGGCTTAGGACCTTTGTCTAAGACCGGGGTGGTCATTCAACTTGCCGATAGGTCTAGTGTCTTTCCCAAGGGCATGGTAGAGGATGTGCTAGTGGAAGTCGATAATCTTGTCTTCCCGGCGGATTTCTACGTCTTAGATATGGAATCTAGTTCTAGTGCCACCCCTCTCCTTCTTGGTAGGCCGTTTATGAAAACTTCAAATACCAAGATCGATGTTTCAAACGGGTGCTTGACTATGGAGTTTGAAGGGAAAAGATTAACTTACAATATATATGACTCCATGAGGCACCCGAGTGACCATCAATCTTGTTTCTTCTTGGATATCTTTGAGCCATTAGTGAATCAAATGCATAAATTTTGTGATAGAGACCCACTCGAGGTAGCTTTAACTAACCACATGGAAGAGGAAGGTTTGCGTTTGTTGTTGGCCGTTGATGTGCAGGAATGTCTTGAAGACTTGGAGGGGGAAGAGCCCATAGAAACATATGAAGAACTCAACATCATAGAAATGCTGAAAACAGGGCAAACCAGTGCTCAACGCAGCCTGCGTCACTGGACGCAGCCTACGTCCTGAGCTGGCGAACCTTTCCGAGCTGTTTGCTTTGAGTATTCCACTCCAGAAGCCCCTCCCTTCCATTTTCCAACCACCGAAGGTCGAGTTGAAGACCCTCCCAAGCCATTTGAAGTACATCTTTCTAGGGGACAAGAACACCCTACCACTTATCATTTCAAGCACACTCACCGAGGACCAAGAAGACAAATTGGTATCACTACTTCAAAAGCATAAGGAAACATTTGGGTGGAGCATAGCGGACCTAAAAGGGATAAGCTCGGTGACTTGCATGCACAAGATACGGCTTGAAGTGGATGCCAAACCGGTCCGACAGCCCCAAAGGAGGCTCAATCCACCCATGGCGGAGGTAGTGCAAGAAGAGGTAATTAAGCTATTGCAAATGGGTATCATTTTCCCTATTTCCGACTCCCGTTGGGTTAGCCCAACTCAAGTCGTACCCAAAAAGGGCGGAGTGACGGTAGTCAAGAATGCCCAAAGAGACTTGGTCCCCACCCGACCACAGACCGGTTGGAGGGTGTGTATTGACTACCGCCGCTTGAATGCGGTTACATTGAAAGACCATTTCCCGCTACCATTTATTGATCAAATGTTAGAAAGACTAGCGGGAAAAGCTTTCTATTGTTTCCTTGACGGGTACTCGAGGTATTTTCAAATCCCAATCGCACCCGAAGACCAAGTCAAGACCACATTCACATGCCCATTCGGTACATTTGCTTATCGCCGTATGCCTTTTGGTTTATGTAATGCACCGGGAACTTTTCAACGGTGCATGTTGAGTATTTTCTCCGACTATGTAGAAAGGATCATAGAAGTATTCATGGATGATTTCACCGTCCATGGGGACTCCTATGATGCATGTCTAAAACACCTTGCTCTTGTCTTAGAGCGATGCCAAGAGTCCCATCTCATTTTAAACTCCGAAAAATGTCATTTCATGGTGACTAGTGGCATCGTTTTAGGACATGTAGTGTCGGAAAAGGGGGTTGAGGTGGATAAGGCTAAGGTTGACATCATCAAAACTTTACCTTATCCCTCTAACACCCGAGACATTAGGTCTTTTCTTGGACATGCCGGTTTC
>JAIUZE010023048.1:0-10410 GCA_022085475.1 Heliosperma pusillum
GAGCCATATGAGATGGTTGAAGCTAATAGGAGACTATGACATGGAGATAGTGTATCATGAAGGGAAGGAAAACGTGGTGGCAGATGCATTAAGTAAGAAAACGGTACATTCATTGAGGATAACCTTGTCTAGAACCCGTACTATATGAGGAGAATAAAGGACTGCAGTTAGAGGACCCTAAGATTGTGAAGTGGAAGAAGAGTCTAGATAAGGGGAAGCTAGTAGATTTTCAGTCCATGGAGACAGGAGTATGAGGTTTGATGGTCGTTGGTGTGTACCTGGAAATGAGGGGCTCAGAAAGAGGATACTTAAGGAAGCTCACTCTACTCCTTATTCGATTCATCCGGGTGGAGACAAGTTATATAAATACTTAAGGAAGACATTCTGGTGGCCTGGGATGAAGAAGGAGGTCGAATTTGTCTCCAAATGTCTTACTTGTCAGCGAGTGAAAGGAGAAAACAAGCGACCACATAGGGGAAGTATAATCACCAGAGGTATCTGAGTGCAAGTGGGGATCCATTTCTATGGATATCATAGTTGGTCTCCCAAGAACGCAAAAAGGAAATAACATGATATGGGTGATAGTGGATCGCCTCACAAAGACGTCTCACTTCATTCCTATGAAAGATACGTGGAGTAAGACGGAATTGGCTTTGGCGTATATACAGAATGTCTTGAAATTACATGGAGTGCCTAAGAGTATTATCTTAGATCGTGATTCACGCTTTATTTCGTGATTTTGGCAAGAGCTGCAGGACGCTTTGGGCACAAATCTAAAGATGAGCACAACTTTTCATCCAGCTACGGATGGCCAGACAAAAAGGACGATACAGACCTTGGAGGACATGTTACGCGCTTGTGTTATGGAGTTCGGAGGTTCCTGGGAGGAGAGACTAGATCTGATCGAGTTTTCTTATAATAATAGCTACCATACTAGTATCGGCATGACACCTTTTGAGGCTCTCTATGGAAGAAAGTGTAGGAGTCCTGTGTGTTGGGACGATGCAACTAAAGCTGCCATTTTGGGACCTCAGATGATCCAGGACATGGTTGAACAAGTGCAAATAATTAGACAAAAGATGAAGGCGGCTCAGGATCACCAGAAGAGCTACGCTGATTTTTCTACTTAAAGTGTCACCTATGCGGGGAGTATGCATTTTGGGAAGAAAGGAAAGATGAGTCAGAAATATATTGGCCGGTATGAGATCCTGTATAGAGTTGGGGAAGTGGCCTACCGTTGGACCAATTTTATAGTTTTGATAATGACATGTATTTACTTGATAATGTGCTTTACTTGATATATCATATGAATGTAATTGTATGTTTTAGTGTTATCATAGCTAACAACAATTACAAGAAAGAAGATCAAAGTTATAAGAACTTCAGGCATAACTTTGACAAGTTCTGTGAGACAAAGTTATAAGAACTTCAGGATAACTTTGGAAGTTCATATGCAAAGTTATAGCTACCTTGGTTATAACTTTAAAGGGAATCAATTCAAGCAAGATCTACTTCAAATAACACAAGACTCAAGATGGAGGGTCTTTGTGATCAAGATGAAGAGATGATCTGTATACTGAAGATCTTTGTGAAGATTAGATAGTATAGGTCGTCATTCGGTAACTATTCCATTAGAGTGATTTTAAGTTTGTAAAGTTATAACTCACTTATAACTTTACATACTAAAGTTCAAAGTTATAGCTTTGACCTATAACTTTGGATGATAAAAGTTGATGCATGATTTTGGAAATAAATATTTTAAATGTTTTCAAAAAGAGAAAGAGTATTTTTATATTTATCAAAAGTTTTAATAGAGGATGTATTTATGAGATTCTATTGGTTAGTAATACAACTTATGGGTTGTCATGCTACCTAGAGTTTCTAATATATTCTATCTCAATTTGTTGTTAACCTAATAAGCCCACCTAGTGGTTGTGCGACCTAGGGTTTCGTGTAAACCAAAGATTGTGCCTCCTAGGGTTGCGTGCTCCTAGGGTTTCGTGAATATAGGGATTTCGGCCATCATAGGTTGTTTTGCTTATTTACCTTAACCTAGGATTCTAATATATCTTTACAACAATATTTTGAGATATTAAAGATAAATATATTTCTAAAAGATAAAACAAATAATATTTTGAGATATTAAAGATAAAAATCTTTCTTAAAGATTAAGCCAGGGTTTTAGATTTTATATCTCCTATGCTTCTATTATAAATACTCCTTCCATCTTAATCATACACAACAACTTTGATATACACATTGAGAGAATTTTTACAAATCGTTTTTGAACACACCTTGAGCAAAATATTGATTATTTTTATTTAGTGTTTGTTTTTCGAAAAAGTCGTGCATCAATTATTGTCAATCGCTCACGTGAAATACGTTATTGGATAATAGTACATCACATAATCTTACTTATTCTTTAACGAGAATTTGTGTGAGTTATATTGTACTTTCTTATTAACATAAGATAGTATTGAGTATTTAGCGATACTCACCTTGAGTTATAATCATAGTTGATTATACGAGTGGGTTGATAGTTTTTGTAATCCAGAGAAAGGTACTAAATATTATTAATCGAAAATAGTGGACGTAGGTTTCGACTTGTGAAACTGAACCACTTCAAAAATCTGTGTGCCTCTCTTTACTTTTCGTTATTTCGTTACTAGTACTTATTACTTTGATAAATTAATTAGGTTATTTTAATCCATAAGATCAAATAATTAATTACATATCATATAAATCGAAAAAGTGGGGCTAGTTTTTAATACTCAATTCACCCCCCCTCTTTCGTATTCGATTAATAGATTCTACAATTGGTATCAGAGCCTCGTGCTCTTGATTGCCTTACAACAATGAGTCTGATCCGTTTTTATATTTTTATTTATTTATTTTTCGCTGCATTTAATTTTATTTTAATGGATTCCAAACACCTGAAGTGTCCCGTATTCAATGGGAGGAACTACAGTTTATGGAAAAATATGATGACCCATTACATAAAGGGTAACAACTGGGAGTGCAGGCTAATCATTAAGAATGACCCTAATAAGATCATGCTAGGATCTATTACTGGCACTTCCACCGAAAAGAAAGAAGAGGACTATGTTAAGGCAGATTATAAGAAAGCTGAGAAACATTCAAAAGCTATCAGTCTGTTGCAAAACGGCATGATTGCTACTGACTTTGAACGTTTCTCATCTAGCTCAACTGCCAAGGAAATATGCATGGGATGGTCTAGAGTTAGCCTATGAGGGGACGACTATTGTCAAAAAGCAGCGTATTGCATTGTTAATGCGAAAATACGAATTTTTCTCTATGGAGCAAAATGAATCGCTTGATAGCATGTCCACTCGCTTCTCTAGTATCATTAATGAATTGAAAAATCTTGGTAAAACTTTTGACTCCGAGGAAATTGCCAGAAAGATCCTTAGAAGTCTGTCTAAATGATGGAGACCTTAGGTGACGGTAATTGAGGATTGTAAAGATCTATCTAACCTATCTTATCAAGAGCTACTCGGAACCCTAATGGCTCACGAGATTACTCTTGATGAGGATGAGGCAAACGATAGTAATTGTAAGAAAGTGGCTTTACAGGCCGAGTCTAGTGAAAAACAAGATTCAGATCTTGGAGATGAAACAGTGTTATTTGCTAGGCGTTTTAAGAAAACAGTTCTTTAATCAAAAACAAGGAAAAACGTTTAACAATAACACTAACAAATCTTATAAGAAGTCAATCGAGTCAAAATGGTTTCTCTCAAGTCGTGGTTGCTTCAAGTGTGGAGACAATGATCATATGATTAAGGATTGCCCTACTTGGAAGAAAGTCAAAGAAAAAAATCAAAGAGACAAAACCAAGAAGGAATTCAAGCAAGTCATGATGGCTTATTGCTGGGGAGATCTTGACACAGAAGACGACGATTTAGAAGAAGAAGAATTCGCCAATCTATGTCTGAGCAACGCCAGTCTTGACCTAATTTCTGACAGTGACAACGAGAGTGAATCTGAGATATGTCTTGTCAGCAATTCAGATTCAGTATCAGATTCAGAAGATGATGAAGAGGTTAGTCATCTTGAACTTAAAAAGCAAGTTAAGAAATTGTCTAAGAAGTCTTTAGTTAAGTACTTTGAAGAAACCCTAGATCATTGTCATGAACAGAGTCTTGAATTAAAAAATCTTAAGGAACAAACTCTTGACATTGCAGAGGAAAACCAACTTCTAAAGGTCAAAGCTAAAAAGCTCAAATCTAAAGTTATGGCAACTTCAGTTACAACTTCAGACATGACAAATGTTGAGAAAGAAGCTCTTGAGTCTAAACTTATAGCTAATGAAGCTATAATCTCAGAGTTAAAACTCAACATTAAGCATCTTCAAGCCAAAGTTATAGCTAATGAGGCTATAACTTTAGAATTGAAGAAATTCAATGAGCTTTTAAAATCCGAAGCTAAGGCAAAAGAAGTTGCTATCATTGATCACAAGAAAGAAAGCTCCTTTCTTTCTTAGCAATTGAAAGATATAGAGGCTGAATTCTCCCAAGCCAAAGATCAACATAATGAGGAGAAATTTATCTTGAACAAACGTTTTAATGATTTTCGTGAAAACTTTAAAAAGAACAATCCCTCCAAAGACTCGAATATAGACCATTCAAGATGTGAAAAAGAAATTTAGTCTTTGAAGGAATTGCTCCTACATGCACGAAAAGTTTATGATAAATGGGAAGGAAGTCAGAAAGTCTTAGACTTATTTATTAAACAGTCTAACAATAACATGAAGATGGGTCTAGGACATGAATGTTATAGTCATAGAGACCATGATAAGTGCAAATCCACTCCTTCTGACCGTGATTTCAGAAGAAGGAAATATGTCAATCTTTCAGAATATCTGATTTGCAATTATTGTGGTCACAATGGTCATGTTAAAGAAAATTGCGTCAAATATGTCAATGACAATAAAAATCACACTGATTTTGTTAAAGAACATGACGTGTCTAGTATTGATGTGTCTGAACCTGAACGTGAAGAATTTAGAAATAATGAGTTCATATGGTTTTATGACATAGCTTTCGATTACACATCTATACCTTCAAAATCTAAAGCGTATGTGAATCAGAAGCAGTCATTTAAACCTAGTGTGCGTCACAAAAATAGAAAATGCTATAATAAACCTAGACAACCCTATTTTAAGACCAAAAGAATTGTAAAACAGGTATGGGTTAGGAAGGATCAAATTTACAGAGTCACTAACCACAAAGGACCCAACTTAGCGTGGGTACCTAACAGCTGTATTTGATTCCCTTGCAGATAATAGTGAAAGAAAATAATCTATGGTATCTCGACAACGGGTGTTCGAGACACACGACTGGAAATAAGAATCTTTTTCTTTCACTAGAGCCCTTCGACGGTGCCAAGGCCACTTTTGGAGACAACAAGAAGGGCAAGATAATCGGTGTAGGTAAAATTGGTATATCTCCTTCACATGCTATTAATAATGTCTATTTGGTAGATGGTCTTAAACATAACTTACTGAGTATCTCTCAGTTATGTGACAAAGGAAATAAAGTAGTTTTTCATTAAAATGTTTGTCGCATCATAATTGAAGGAACTAGTAATGTTATTCTAGAAGGTCTACGTAAAAGGAACGTGTATATGATTGATTTAAACAAAGTTACTATTAGTTCCTTTACGTGCATGAAAGTTATTGTAGATGATTCATGCTTTTTGCACAAGAGGTTTGCACACATTAGTCCAACAATTTTAAAGAAACTCAAATTGTGGGATTTAGTTGAGGGCTTACCCTGAATCAAATTTGAACAAGAAAAGATGTGTGACTCATGTGCCCGATGTAAACAAGTTAGATCTTCATTCAAACCAAATCGAGTAGTAAGTACAGAACGTCCACTTGAGCTGGTACACATGGATTTGTGTGGACCTATGAAAGTCAGAAGCCGTGGTGGATCAAGGTACGTATTCGTCCTAGTCGACGACTACTCAAGGTATGTATGGCCTATCTTTCTTTTTACTAAAGATGAAACTTTCGATGAGTTTGTAGTACTAATGAAGCTTGCCCAAAACAAGTATGATAAAAAGTTAGTTTCCATTCGTACGGATCATGGCACCGAATTTGATAATGAAGCTTTTATAGAATATTGTAGGGAGAATGGTGTAGGACATAACTTTTCTGCACCACGGACCCCACAACAAAACGGTGTCGTTGAGCGTATGAATAGAACACTAGAGGACATGGCTTGCACTATGCTTTTGTGTAGTGGCCTTCCTAAGAACTTTTGGGCCGAAGCCATTAGTACTTCATGCTATGTGCACAATAGAGCTATGATTAGACCAATTCTCAAAAAGACTCCCTATGAACGTTTAAGAGGGAGAAAACCCAATATAGCTCATCTTCGTTGCTTCGGTAGTAAATGTTTTGTCCATAATAATGGAAAAAGTAATTTAAGCAAATTTGATCCACGAAGTGACGAAGCTGTGTGATGCGTGCATTTTATATAGACCTTTTAGGCCATTTTTGCACGCATTTCCATGCTCATTTAGTAGTGTTACACTACAAATATCCCCCGAATAGTCTACTTTGGTTTGTTTTGTAATATTTGCAGATATGAACCAGAATAACGGAAAACTAGCCATTTTGTAGCTCCTCAAGCATGCATAAGTGAGTCGGAAAGGAATCTTGGTGTCTCGGAATGCATGGAGTCGTGTTGAAGGAATGAATGAACGAAGTCCATGAGCAAAATTCTCGTTCAAGTTATAAAAGCCTTCGATCAACCACCTCTTGATTAGAAGACCTCGATCGAGTAACCATTCTACTCGATCGAGCTGATGGATTTGGGCAATTACTCGATCGAGCACTATGTCTACTCGATCGAATGATTTGGACAACAATTTCTACTCGATCGAGTAGTTTCATACTAATGGGCTTCGCGAGATAGTGTATTAAGCATTGGACGCCTTGTAATTTGTTATTCTACTTAAGGGTGAAACTACGTAACAATAGACATGATCTCCTTACTCTAGACTGGAGACTAGACATCAACTTTTTACCCTAAACTTTACTTTTGACTGTTATTTTGGATCTGAATTGGAAGACTTCTTCTGACTTTCTTCTTCTTTCTAATTCGGTATTATTGTTCTTGAATTCAATTAATTACTTATCTATGTCTCTTTGTTCCTTATTTGTTGTTGTTGTTCTTCTTTCTATTATGCGTAGCTAATTCCTTTGCTAGGATTTAGGGGAACCGTGGCTTAGGTAAGATGAATTGATTAGTAGTCTTTAGATTAGGTTTGGAAGCAATCTTCACATTTAATAGCTTTTGATTGTTTGAGTCGACGCATTCAATTGATTGACTTGATACCCCTTGACCTAGATCGAGAGATTGGAAGAGGGCAGATCAGTGATGAACTTTGGGATTTTGCTAATGAGGGCGAGAGCTAAGTTAGTATATCTTAGGGCGAATAGCGGACCGAGAGGACCTTTTCACTACCCACAAACCTGTTTAGATATTACTTTGATTTCTATCCTGACCCTAGATGCCATGGGGAACCGACAATCCTAGTTCTTATTCTTTCTGATATTTCGCTCTTTATTTCTCTTTCCCTTTTATCTTGTAGTGTTAGAAAATTACTTAAACCAACCCCCAGATTTTGTTACTTCGATAGACATAGCAAGTTACAGGATTCCCTCTCCCTGTGGATTCGATACCCGACTGCCTCTACTGCATTTTGTTGAGACCGTTAGGTTTTTTCTTTGATAGGGTTGCGATAGCCTTATCAAATTTTGGCGCCGTTGCCGGGGATACGGTGTAATTTTGTGGCTTTCTTTAGTTTGTCTTTGGTCTCGAGGAATTTATTCCTTGAGGCTGTTCTCATATTTGAGTTAGTGTTTAGTATTTGCAAGTATAAGTCCTAAAAGAGGACCATTTGAACCTGCTGTTGCTGTAGTTTCTCTGCAGGATGCCTAAGATTGCGAGTCATTCTGAGCCCAGTGCTGAGACTCTACCTAAGGGAACTACCCTCCCTCTTGCTGATGAGGGTACCTTCACAATACATCCGTCCTACTATAGTTTAGTGGAGCGGAATTTATTCGGGGGTATGGTAGATGAAGACCCAGCTAGGCATGTAGAGGTATTTACAGACTATTGTTCCGCCATTCCTGTAGTTGCTAGTGTTACGCAAGACAAGGTAAAGGAATTCCTTTTTCGTTTTTCCTTGACTGGCGATGCTAAGGATTGGTGGAGAGATTTAGATAAGAAGGCTGCTGGTGTTAAAGATTGAAGTTCGTTAGCTTTACCCTTCTATAGACGGTATTTTCCTCCTCAGCGAACCAATGCGCTGCGCCGCCAGATCACGAATTTTACTCAATCTACTACTGAAGATTTGAGTGAAGCATGGGCCAGGTTCAAGAAGCTAGTTCGCTCAGTTCCGCATCACGGGTTTGAGCAATGGTTTTTGTGCAACCAATTTTACAATGGGTTGCTTTATGAGCAAAGAATGGTTCTGGATACTGCGGCACGAGGGAGATTCCAGGCTAATGTGGAGGATGATGAAGGGTGGCAACTTATTGAAAATATGGCCATCCATTCTGCTAGCTACGGTAATCCCAGAGCGGAGAAAAGGAGGGACACTGTTGTTAAAGAAGTTCATGTGGTAGAAACGGGGAATTTGGGTGAAATACACCAAGTTCAAGCTATTGAGATGGTTTGTGGTAGATGCGGTGATGAAGGACATTGTAACACCCGGAAATGTACCCTATTTTTCTAGTAGAAATATTTTACGAAATCTTTTCAACAAATTTAAGTTTTAAATTAGCTTTTTATGTTTCGAGTCGAATTTAGAATTTCCGAGTTCGTATTTGGAATTTCTGCGAGATTCCATGAAAATCCCGTCTTAAGACGAGTTTGACTTTTCTTGACTTTTAAGACGAGTTTGACTTTTCTGACTTTTGAGTCGAGTATGACTTTTCTTGACTTTTGAGTCGAGTTCGACTTTTCTTGACTTTTGAGTCGAGTTTGAATTTTCTTGACTTTGGAACCGTCTTTGACTTTTTGTTGACTTTTCTCCTACACATCTCATATTTCCTTAACCTAATTCATTACTCCAACAACAAACACAACTTACTTCCTCTCTAAGAAAGATCAAAACCTTGCCTCCTTAGCTTTTTCCGATCTTTGATTCATCGTAGTTCATTCGTTACTCGATAGAATTCACGTAAGTTCGTCTTATTCTTCTCCCCTTGCCTTCCTCTATCCGTATTGATAATAAAATTATCGTCTTTCTCGCTTTTCAATCTTTCCGTCTTTCTCAAGATGAATTTTATTCATCTTTTATGATCTTTATGTAGGTGGTGACCTCCAAGATCCCGACAAAGACTATTACCTTATTGAAGAGGAGCTTGACGATTAGTAGAGACGCTTTAAGGTAACGGTGAAGGGTTACTCGATATCATTTACGTGTTTTATGTGATTTCTAGGATAGAAACCGTATGTAGATTATGGTTAGTAAGCTTATGGCTTGTATTGTTGTTGATGGATGTTGTTAGTTGTTAATTGATATGAGAATTGATGATTTGTAATGATAAATGAGGTTTTTGTTGTAGATAACATGTTGATTTTTGTTCGTCCTTGAATCCCGTGAAGGACGCAGGCTGCATTGGGGGACGCAGGCTGCGTCGTAGGACGCCGGCTGCGTCGTAGGACGCAGGCCGCGTCACCCGCTGCCAACAAACTTTTTCCTGCACTGACCCCTTTTTGTAAAATGATCATATCTCCTTCGTTACTTGCTTGTTTTGGGCGTGTGACATCTCGTTGGAACCATAAGAGGATAAGCTATCACCTCCACTTTGAATTTCTGTATTCCCATGTCTAGAACTCTAGTTATGACCGTTTGAAGTGGATCCTTGTTTTCGTTGGTTTCCAAACAATGTTGTTTTGGAGAGGTGATCTAGGTTTTTATTCATTATGCTTCATAAACTTGTTCTAATGCTTATGTATCATGTATTGAATCATGTTTATCATATATAAACTTATATGGTTCCCTATTCTCATGTTTTGTGACGGTTTTTGGTATGTTCCCACTTTGAGTCGGTTTCTACAAATGATACGGTTTGAGCACGGTTTTGTCTTGTGCTTTGTATTCTCATTCCCTTGGCTACCTTCCCGTTCGTAAGGCTGGAATGTCGGAACGGAGAGGTATCCTACTGTAACAACCCGAAAAGTACCCGATTTTTCTAGTAAAAATATTTACTAACACTTTTCAGTAGAACTTAAGTTTTTAAAATAGGAATTTTTGTTCCGAGTCTTATTTTGAAATTCCGCGTTCGTATTTGGAATCTTTGAGAGATTTCATGAAAAGACCGTTTTTAGTCATCTTTGACTTTTCTTGACTTTTTAAAGTCGTCTTTGA
>JAIUZE010023050.1:0-14670 GCA_022085475.1 Heliosperma pusillum
ACAAAAGCTATCAAGCGACAAACTCCGTATGCTCGTTAAAGATAGTATGGCCTATCAATGTCATGGTCCAATATACTCATTTAGAATTAGAATGGTCAAGACGCCATATACTCATAATTCTCTATGGGTACTTAGTCAACACGACATATATCATACAATTAAACAGTCACGGGAAAAACATCCTATCATGTGACTAATTGCATATAAATCATATTCAAATATCATATCGCCTCATATCTACTAAGGCTCATTCATTCATTCATTAAAATAAAACCTTACCTGAAGACAAATCCCGACCCGAGTCCCGCGACGGGTCATCATCAAATGGGGCTTACTATATCTTAGTTTGGACCAACACCCTTTGGCCCAAACCGGCTAGAAACAGAGTCTTAGCCATCGAGGCTTGAACATAAGAATATCACATTCATTTCATTTTATTTCATTCTATTTCTAACATGTGAATTATTAAAATCATACGAAAACCCGCTTGACTTAAAGGATCTCAAAATAAACTATAATCTCGTATTATAATTTCTAACATGTGAGAAATAATAATATATTGAAAACCTTTTAATTAAATAATTTATCTATTAAAATTTCCCACTTGCTAAATATTACAAAACACGATAAAATAACAATACTCAAAACCCGTCACAAGTCCAAGGGGACCCACGGTTCATTTTGGACCGGTTTTGGTTATCCTTTCTAAAACCGTTTCTTAATATTTCCCGCATGCTTAACATATTTAAAACCCATCAAAACAACAACAAAACAATCAAGTAACGACACAAACCACAAGGACCAAACACGGACCAACCAGACCGGGCTGGACCCGGTCTGAACCGGCCTGAACCGGCCTGGTTTGGCCCGGTTTTCCAGCCACCAAAACAGCCACCAAAACAGCCACCACCGGCCACCACCAACATCCACTCTAAATTATTTCTAACATGTTTTAATTATCAAACAATCATTTTAACAACCATCCATCCCAAAAATCATGATTATAAACAAATCATTCAAATATGTCAAGAACCAAAACATGTCATAAAAATTCCATACAACATACAAATCATTACTACTTATCATGCTATTACCAACAATCATAAATAACAATAATATGAACAAAACAAAAGGTATGTAACATTAATTCATCGAGTAACTCGGAATCGTTACCTTAGCTAGTAAAATCAATTAGCACCAAAATAAGAAGTAAAGAAAAACCCGTCTACTAATCTTCTCCTAATATATACGAGTCACCAAACTCGTCTTCAAAATCTTCCCCTATAAGAAATGACAAGAATAATATTATTAGAATTAAAACTTGATTTTCCATAATTAAAGTGTTGAAAACGATTTTGTCGGAATTGAAAATAAACCGTACTTGAAGATGGAGAGCGAAGAGGAGATTCTAGAAATATAAGTTAGGACGGATTTGAATAAGAAATGAAGGTTTTATGATGATTTTGCTCAAGAACGACGAAGAACGACGAAGAACGATGAAGAACGATTAAAGAAAGTGTTAATTAGATCTTAATTTGATTTATTGTAAAATGAAAAGTTGTTAGTGAGTAAGTGTGAGAGGAGCCGTGTACATATAGAAGAAATATGGAGTCGGGTTTTGAAATTGTTGTTACGGGATTGACTCGGGTTTAATAATTATATTACGGTAATTAATTAGATATTATTCGGTTTTATAATAGTTTAATGAAATATCTAGATATTAATTAGATATTATGTTATTGTAAACAAAAGAAAAGAAAATATCTAGCTTAAGAGAGGAGAAAGAGACGTGAGAAAAGAAGAGAAATCGGGTCTGTTTTTAAGCGATTGCGGAATTTAAGTTGACAGACCGATAAAGTTACAAATATCTTAGATATTATTATTAGTTTAATCATATTAATTAAAAGATCTAACATGAGTGGAAAATAGGTGACATGGGGCGTGTGACTCATGCAAGAGTCGGGTTCCGGGTTTGTTTCGGGACTTAAGTTGACTCGGGAATAGTTAAATGACGTTTGGGGTTAAATCATAAAAGTTATTCTTTAATTCCGAATAAATTCAAAATAATTATATTAAATTATCATAAATTCAAATAAATCTTAATAAAAATAAATTAAATTTATTATTTTTCAAATATAATTTCGGTCTTTAAAATTACGAGGTGAGTCGGGAAAAGTCAACGAAAGTCAAAGTCGACTTAAAAGTCAAGAAAAGTCAAAGATGACTTAAAAGTCAAGAAAAGTAAATGACGACTTAAAAAGTCAAGAAAAGTCAAAGGCGACTTAAAAAGTCAAGAAAAGTCAAAGACGACTTAAAAGTTAAGAAAAGTCAAAGATGACTAAAAACGGGATTTTCATGAAATCTCTCAGAAATTCCAAATACGAACTCGGAATTTCAAAATACGACTCGAAACAATAAATTCTATTTTAAAACTTAAGTTTGCTGAAAAGTATCCGTAAAATATTTTTACTAGAAAAATAGGGTACTTTTCGGGTTGTTACAGCCACACTAGGTATTACATTTTTCAACCAATTGCAAAAATACGTAAATAAAACCATTCATTCATTCATTCATTCGACAAAAATAAATTGCATCAACTAAATAAATTAATTATACAAAACATAATTCATTAATTATGTTGATTAATTATCCAAACCACCATTATATACGATCAAAATTATGTGACAATTCCTTAATTGTCCACAACAATTTTAATCTTTCATAATCCATTTTTATTTTAAACCTTTTTAAAATAATCGGGTATCATTATTGTGAACCTTTTCACAATAACAAACAAACATTATCTTTATAATGCCCAAAAAAAAAAAATTTCTCACTGTTCACTGTTCACGTGAACAGTACCAGTCCCAAAAAAAAAATTTCTTTTTCTCACGGTTTAATCTAAAACCGAAAAAAAAACATTAAAAATTAAAAAAAATTACCTGCTGCTAACAGCAATAAAAAAATAGGACATTTTTTTTTTTTATATTGTACAGTAGCAGCAGCAAAATTAGAACGGTTTCAAGATGATTATGCTTATATTAACTAGATCGGTGTAAACAAAACGATGCCCAATCGTTATTAAACATTGATACAAATAGATGATTCAAATCAACCTTTTAATATGAACATCTAAAATAATTTATACCGAAAATATATAGCACAAAAATTGATGTTCATTAACATCCAATACAATTCCATTTACATTCTAATTTAATCCTTATTAAATTAAAATATGAACAAATTCATATATTATCATCTTTAACAGATTAAAACAATAATATGAATGAATCTATAATGGAACCCAAAAAAAAAATCATCACGGCAAAAATAAAATAAAAACCGTGAGTTTTAATTTTTTTAATAAAACCGAAATTTTTTTTCTTTCAATAATCATACAATTTAATATTTATGAAAATCACATAAAATAATTTCATAGCCCTAAGGCTCTGATACCACTTGTGGGAATATATTCGTATACATCCCTTTAATCAAACAGGATTATAAGGAAATTACGATTTATATGATTAACGAGTCATAAACGAAATTGCATAATAAACAAAGGGATTAGGAATAACCTTTAGTCCTCGTAAATTCGGCCTAAGAACAGATATCAAAACAGATATCCTCCTAATCGTCTCACCCAAGATTGATTGAGAAATGCCCTTGTATTTGCTAGAAAATTTTAGAGAGAAAAAGAGTCTGTATCTTTTCTTTTGTGATGTGAATTAATGATAAATCATTAGAGAGTTGAAATGAGTAAAAACTCCTCCATATACTCCCTAGGTCACGGCACACTTGGAGAAAAATAAGGGATTATTTTTCTCTTATTTTGTTACCATTTTTAACCGAAATTCCTCAATGTATTTGGACTCTTTTTCGGTTATATTAGCTTCCATTTAATATAATGTTATACATATTATATTTGTCTAATATGTTGTCATACATTAATAAGGTCCATTACAACATTTTGCAGTGGATATATTAACATAACAATTATTATGACAATCGTATAATATATACTTCAATTATAAATATCGGTATATTTATAATCCTGCTAATTAAATATAACAGTTTATGTTTAATTACGAATTAACATTTTAATTCGTTTAAGCTCACATTATATACTACAACTAAATATAACATTTTATATTTAATTACGAATTACAGTTAATTCGTCTTAGCTAACATTATTTAATCGTTATTAAATAATTATATCATCATCACATTGACTAACCTTTTAGTCAAAAACACCGACTAACCTTTTAGTCATTTAATAAGGCATCAATATGATTATTTTCTCAAATAATCACATCTCTCAATCACATCCTTTAGGTGTGACTTTTAGGGACCACTTGATCACCGCCATCTGTATGACAATAACGTCAAACTTATCTAGCAAGCCAACCGTTATCGATAAACGTTAATCAACTGATTATAATATAAAGTATACCCTGTGAACCTATAGAGATTTATTTATGTTATTGCACTAACTGTGGAGGACACTGGCTCCAACAGGTTTATGGAGGATCATCCACTAATATCATGCTCAAGAACAATAAGAAGGAGTTCTTATTGTGCCCTTATTTAACCGAAAATTTCTCATTGTAAGGAAATTTCATCTTATCTTTATTTTTATACTTTTATATTTGCATGCATGATAACTAGATCCTAAATCATTAAGTTAATGTAATTTAATGAACTAATTCGAGGTCTAGGACTTTCAGTTAGTTTGTTATTTGTTTGTACTTAGTTCATGGGATTGTATTTTGTATGTTATGCTATTGTCGTAATTATCATAATATGCTAGTTTATGTTGTTGTTTTGTTATTTAGTCGTTATGGGTTTATTTAATAATATGTGTTCTAATTGGAAGTTTGTGACTAACTCTGCATATCATCCTGGAGGGAGAGTATGGGTGATGTGGAGAGACCATAGAGTTGATGTTCATGTGCTGGAGATGAGTGAGCAATTTATTCAAGTTAAAGTTAGGGACAACGTTCATGACATGTTTTTTCATGCCACTTTTATTTATGCTTTTAATCAGATTGAAGAAAGGACTCCGATCCTTTGTGGGATGATCTCACTAGGATTTGTGTTGTTGGACCTTGGGTTGTTCTTGGTGACTTTAATAATGTTATGTATGCAAATGAAAGATTGGGGAAACTTGTAAAGGATGATGAAATGATTCCATTTCAATCTGTTGTGAGTAGATGTGACCTTCATGATATGAGGACAACTAGTGCATTTTTTACTTGGAACAACAAGCACCCTAGTGATACTAGGCTCTTTAGTCGTATTGATAGGGTTCTTGTTTATGGGGACTGATTATCTATGTGGCCTGATTGGTATGCTCACTTTGTATCTGAAGGTTATTTTGATCACTGCCCTTGCATTATTTCTAATGGGGGGATGCTACTACTCAGATTAAGCCTTTCAAGTTTTTTAATATGTGGGTGAAAGTTGATGATTTTCTTGTGATTGGGAAGGAGGGTTGGAGCCTGGTACTGTGATGTTCAGCTTGACAACTAAATTGAAAAGGTTGAAACCTATGTTGAAAGCTTTGAATAAGGATCTGTTCTGAGACATTGAGAGAAATGCTGATATTGCATATAAAATTTTGCTTGAGTGTTAGATCCAGCTACAGTCTGACCCATATAATTCTGAGTGCATGGATAAGGAGAAGCAGCTTAGGGATTCTTACAAGCTACTGGATGATTAGAAAAGAAAGCTAAATGCAGATGGGCTGCTGAGGGTGACACCAATACGACTATGTTCCATCATGCTATTAGACAGAGGCAGGTTTAAAATAAGATTCTTATTATTGAAGACAATACTGGAGTGGTGTGTAAGGATGCTTATAAGGTGATGCATGGAGTATTACAAGGGCATGCTAGGTTGTAGTGCTCCAACATCTGGTTTTCATCAGTATATTGTGAAGCAAGGGGTGACCATTGAGGAAAGTGAGTAGCCTATGATGTGTAGGAAGCTCACTAAGGAGGAGATTAAGGGGGGTGTTTTTCTATTCCTGATGATAACAGCCCATGGCCAGATGGGTATACAAGCAAATTCTTCAAATCTAGCTGGAATGTCATTCAGGATGAGTTCTGTGCTGCTGTCATGGATGTTTTTACCAAGGTAAGCTGCTGAAATAACTTAATTGTACCAATATGGTATTAATTCCTAAAGTCGATAATCCTAAGAGTGTAAAATAATTTCGACTTATTGCTTGCTGCAATACTGTTTATAAGGTGATTTCTAAACTCATTTGTGATAGAATCAGTGGGAGTCTTGGTAAGATTATCAGTCCAGTTCAATGTGCTTTTATTAAGGGGAGGAGTCTTCTTGGGAATATTTTGATTAGTCAGGATCTGGTCATAATGTATACTAGGAAGAGAGTCTCTCCTAGATGTTTAATGAAGGTGAACCTAAGAAAAGCCTATGACTCAATTAAATGGGAGTTTATTGAGCAAATGCTAACTGGTTTAAACTTTACTCCTCAGCAGATTAAGTTAATCATGTTGTGTGTTTGTACTACTAGCTACTCCATTGTTCTAAATGGACAAGTATATGGGTTCTTTCAGGGTGCTAGAGGTTTAAGGCAGGGTGACCCTATGTCCCCTTTACTGTTCACTATTTGTATGGAATATATGAGTAGATTGATGAAGGCTATTGGTGATCTTTCTGGGTTTAATTTACACCCCCTTTGTAAGAAGCTCAAACTCACTCATTTGATGTTTGATGATGATTTACTATTGTTTTGTAAAGGGGTTGTGAGATCAATTTTCATGGTTGAGGCTTTTAAGGTCTTTTCTTCTGCCTCGGGTCTGACTATTAATGTTGATAAGTCTGATTTTTATGGAAATGGGATCAAGGAAGCCATCATCCATCAGACTCTTCAGGGCACTGGTTTTAAAAAAGGGGAACTTCCATTTAAGTACTTGGGGGGTTAACATATCTCATAAAAAACTCACTAAGATTGATTATAATGTGTTGGTGGATAAAATGATAAGTAGGATTAGAGGCTGGAACAGTAGGAAGATTTCCTATGTTGGTAGGTTGATTCTTTTTAAGTCTGTCCTGGCTACCATTCATAATCATTGGTCCCAAATTTTTGTTCTTCCTAAGGGTGTGATGGACATAATCAAAGGGCTCTGCAGGAATTTTCTGTAGGAAGGGAAGGATAAATATTCTAAAGCCCCTCTTGTGGCTTGGAATGTGCATGTAAAAGCAAAAAACATGGAGGGTTAGGGCTTATTGATAGTCATCTTTGGAACTTGACAGCAATTGGGAAGTTGGATTGGTGGCTGGCAAGCAAACAAGATCACCTCTTGATCAAGTGGGTTGATATCATCTACTTGAAGGGGGTTGCCTGGCTTTCATACATTCCTACTAATTATAATTCTTGGTCTTGGAGGAAGATTTGTCCTGTTAAGGATCAATTGAAGACTGGCTATATTAATGGGAAATGGAGAGGCCTGGATGGGGATTACACTATTGTTGATGGCTACTCTCGGCTATCTCTGGAATCAGTAAGTAGAGTGCCTTGGTATAATGTTGTTTGAAACAGGTATAATGTTCCCAAATGGTGCTTTACTGTATGGCTCATTCATCATCAGCGGTTGCTTACACTGGATAGACTGAAGAAAATGGGGTTAGATGTTTCAAGTAACTGTTTTATTTGTGTTGTTGTGCAAGAGGATCATTCACATCTGTTTCATTCTTGCTGTTATGTGCAGGCCTATTTTAATCTTGCTGCAGGTTGGCTGCAGATTCTGCCTGCTATTTTGATGAACTTAGAGTGTATTCTAAAATTTAATGGCTCTATTCTATATAGACAAGTTGTATTATCAGTAGCAAATGGAATATACTACCATGTTTTGAGGGCTAGAAACCAGTGCATGGCTGATGGTTATGTGATGCACCCTACTAAGCTGATGAAGCAGGTCAGGAATGCGTGCCAGAGGAGGCTATATGTCAATTTTCAGGGGAAGATGAAAAGGACTGATAAAAATTGGTGTCAAAAGTTAGGGTTGCTTTACTAAGGTTATGTTAGTCAAGAATAGCTCCAGTTCATGCGCTTGGAGGAAGATATGTGCAGTCAAGAATTTTTTAAGGAAGGGTTTTAACAAAGACTTTGGCCCGGTGAAGAAGATGGATACACTGTATCCAAAGGTTACAAATGGCTCAGTGGTGTGGATGAGGTGATTCCTCCTTGGTGTTGCATTGTTTGGAACAGAACGAACATTCTTAGGCATAATTTTATCTACTGGTTGTTATGTCAAGAGAGACTGCTCACTCTAGACAGAGTACAGAAGATGGGATTCGGAGGGGATACTATCTGTTTCCTTTGTGGTGATAGTCCAGAGAGTCATCAACGTGTTCTATGATTGCTGTTTTGCTAAGAGATGTTATAGATTCCTTGAAGCGTGGACCTTGATTCATCCTAGAGGAGGTTACACACTTGCACCTGCCCTAAAAATGAGATCACAATCTGGTTTCATTAGGAAAGTGTATTAACCTTTGTTTGTTGCCATTCAATATTGAAAGTCCATAGACCTTAATTAGACTCCTCTTAATAGTTTCTAAATTACTTGTAAATTTAGTATTTAATGATCTATGTAACATGCATGCAAATATAAAGACATTTATATAAGAAAAGAAATTTCCTCACATTGATATGAAAAATATAAGGGCACAACAAGAACTCCTTCTTGTTGTTCTTAAGCTACAAATATGGATGAACACAAACAATCTCCAAAGTAGAAGATCTCCTCTAAGTTGCACCAAGATAAACCCAAATAATCTACCCTTATTATTAACTAGATAATAAGATAGATATTATACTACTAATATTATGACTATATTACTACACTAGTAATACTTAGTAAATATTAGTATTTGAGAGTTTTTAGTGAGAGGAAGAATTTTAGAGAAGAAGTAAACAATTGCACAAAATGAAGTAAGATAAAATGAACAACAATTGTCATTTTATAGGCCAATTTGGCCGGATCATATTAGTCCAAAAAGGACTCTTATTTTGTTCAATTTGATCACATGCATTAGAGTGGAGTGTTGTAGTATAAGTGATGATTGTTTCTACTTGTTATGTCACTTTCAATTAGTAACTAAAGAGTGTAAACAAGAACAAAAATCATCACCTTTGTAACTACAACATAACCGGCCATTTTGGCCTAGTTGGATCCATTTTGATTTTTGATATTTGTCTCACAAATACTTATTGATCATATGGTTAATTATCTTGTATAATTAAGTGTTAATTTGATCATATAACAATTATATGACTCAATTAAATAAATAATATGTACTTAACATTTTAAGTAATATTTTACCATTATATCAATATATAATGGGTCCCACAATGCTTAGTTAATTTATTTTACAACTCCTTGTAAATATAATTAACTAATTACCTCTATCTCAAAACCTCAACTAATTTAGTAATTTAACAATTAATTACTAAGTTAAATCTTATTTAATCGTATTAAAATAAGATATAAATTTATTAGTCAATTATCGCATAATTAAAAATAAACTTAATCGAATTTGAGTTCTTAACTCAATTTCTAACAATTAACTCTCGTACATATCGAATATATGTAATGTACTAATTAACTGTATCGTATACAAATAATTAGTTATTATTTGGATTTCATCCTTTAGGTGTGACCGAAAGGGATCAGTTGATCACCGCCGTCATACGACAATAACGTCAAACTCTAGTCAGCCAACCGTTATTGATTTACGTTAATCAACTGACTAATCATATATATAGTCAATAAATATCCCAATTATATTCCTTAATAAGATTTATTATGTGGCGCACTATTGTGGAGGACACCTACTCCAACAATCTCCCACTTGTCTGACACAAGTGTGCGTCACCGATTCTCTTGTCTCTTTATCACATCTCCCACTCAACGCAAGGTGTCTTTCAGGTCGCACTTGCGATTGACAATATCTAGAGTGGTTTTCTCGATAGGGAGAGTAACTGTCTGACCGGAAAATCTACCATAGATCTCTTTCCGAGCGTGGCCACGCATTTACAGTAACTACTCCTCGAGTGGCCTAAAGATGTTTTTACCCAACGTGGGTGGACAATTCCTGTTGATCCATCTACTTTGTATGATGCAGATCACCATGATCCAGAAGAAGTCCATCGGCCTCCTTTTACGGCACGACCTAGAACATCAACCAAAACCAATCGGAAACTGCACCGACTCAGATAGACGGTCGTCAGTCAAAAGAATCGACTTATAGGAATAAGATAGAAGACCCTGCCACGACCAGGCATCAAATAATTGATTTAAGGGTCTCTACAATGTCACTGTCCGACAGAGTGTCATACAGTCTGTCTATGTAAACGACCAGTCATCTCCATGACCCCATGGTGCTGAACCAACCATCGATCGACTTACAATCTAGTCATTTCGAGACGTCACCTCATTGAGTGACTAGGGACAAAATACTAAGTTCGTCCTATTCACTTGAATAGGGTCCAACAATCTATTCGGATAAACAAAGTATTAAATTTAGTCAAACTAAATAAAAGAGTTTAAAAATAAAACTCGAACAATGAATGCCATTATCATATATGAAATAATTAATACAACATTCAATTATTACATATTACATAATCTAAAGGAATTCTGGCACACGTCTCAATCCCATTGTGACGACATGACCATCATGCTTAGCCTTTGATAAAGGCTTGGTTAAAGGATCAGCAATGTTGTCATCTGTCCCAACCTTACAAATGTCAATTTCCTTTCTGTCCACGTAATCTCTAATTACATGATATTTCCTAAGTACATGTCTAGACTTGTTACTAGACTTGGGCTCTTTTGCTTGAAAAATAGCCCCACTGTTATCACAATAAATTGTGATAGGATCTTTGGCAGTAGGGACTACTGTTAGTCCTTCCAAAAATTGCCGAATCCACACAGCTTCCTTTGCAGCTTCAGATGCTGCAAGGTACTCTGCTTCTGTTGTAGAATCCGCTGTAACGCTTTGCTTGAAACTCTTCCAGCAAACAGCTCCTCCATTCATCATATAAACGTAGGCGGGATTGGGATTTCATATCATCCCTATCTGTTTGGAAACTGGCATCTGTGTAACCCTTTACACGTAACTCAGTCTCGCCTCCAAACACTAAGAACGAATCCTTGGTCCTTCTTAAGTACTTAAGGATGTTCTTTACGGCTATCCAGTGACTCTCACCTGGATTTGCTTGGTAACGACTTGTCATGCTCAAAGCATATGCAACGTCGGGACGAGTGCACATCATAGCATACATGATTGATCCAACGGCTGAAGCGTAAGGGATCAATTTCATGCGTTCAATCTCCTCGGTTTTCGTAGGGCACTCTGACTTGCTCAAGGTGATCCCACTTCCATAGGAATAAAGCCTCTCTTAGAGTCTTTCATGTTGAACCGATCAAGAATCTTATCAATATAAGTCTCTTGACTTAATGCTAGTATCCTTTTAGATCTATCCCTATAGATCCGGATACCTAAGATGCGCTGGGCCTCTCCTAAGTCTTTCATTTGGAAATGTCTTCCTAGCCACTCCTTTACAGAAGTGAGCATTGGAATATCATTCCCAATGAGTAGTATGTCATCTACATACAAGACTAGAAAAGTTACTTTACTCCCACTAAACTTCATGTATAAACACGGTTCCTCGACACTTCGAGTGAAACCATTTTGTTTAATTACATGATCGAAACGATGATTCCAACTCCTGGATGCTTGCTTAAGACCATAGATGGATCTCTTAAGTTTGCATACCTTCTTAGGGTTTGATGGATCCACAAAACCTTCAGGTTGTGTCATGTACACTTCCTCTTCTAGAATCCCATTCAAGAAGGCGGTTTTGACATCCATTTGCCAAATCTCATAATTATGAAATGCGGCAACCGCTAAGATAATCCTTATTGATCGAAGCATGGCGACTGGGGCGAAGGTTTCGTCATAGTGAAGACCATGAACTTGGGTGAAACCTTTTGCCACCAATCTAGCTTTATAAACATCATTATGTTTGTCTATGCCACTTTTGATCTTATAGATCCACTTACACTGAAGAGGTCGTACCTCCTTAGGTAAATCAACCAAGTCCCATACTTGATTGTCGTACATAGAATCCATTTCGGATTGCATGGCTCCTAGCCATAGCTTTGAGTCGGGAATAGAAATGGCTGCTTTGTAGGTAGTAGGTTCGTTACTTTCAAAAAGTAACACATTATAGTCATCACCTTCCTCTATAATACCAAGGTATCTATCAGGTTGATGACTAATTCTGCTTGACCTCCTAGGTTCCGAAGGAATAGTGACCGTACCAGACGAAGAGGGAACGTTTTCCTCGTCGTCCTTTTCGGTTTGTGGCTCTTGGACTTCATCAAGTTCAAATTTTCTCCCACTCTGTCTTTTAGAAATAAAATCATTTTCTAAAAAGACTGCATCACGAGACACAAACACTTTTTCCTCGTGTTTATTGTAGAAGTAATAAGCACGTGAATCCTTTGGATATCCTACGAAAACACATTTGTCAGATTTGGGTGCGAGTTTATCGTCAGACTTATTCTTAACAAAAGCCTCGCATCCCCAAATTCTCATAAACGACAAATAAGGGACTTTCCCTGTCCATATCTCATATGGAGTCTTGTTTGCCGCTTTAGTCGGGCTTCGATTTAGTGAAAATATTGCAGATAAGATAGCAAAACCCCAAAAATAATCAGGAAGCTCTGTTAGACTCATCATAGATCGAACCATATCTAATAAAGTTCGATTTCTCCTTTCGGATACACCGTTTAATTGAGGTGTTCCAGGAGGAGTCCATTGTGATACTATACCACAATCTTTCAGGTGTGAATCAAATTCATGGTTCAAGTATTCACCACCACGATCGGATCGTTTGGTTTTAATCTTTTTATTCAATTGGTTTTCTACTTCATTTTGAAATTCCTTGAATTTTTCAAAAGCATCACTTTTATGCCTCATCAAGTAGACATATCCATATCTACTCAAGTCGTCGGTAAAAGTAATGAAGTAGTGATAACCACCTCTAGCTCGGATAGTCATTGTACCGCATACATCCGTGTGTATAAGTCCTAATACTTCACTTGCTCGTGTTCCTTTTCCAGTAAAAGGAGCACGAGTCATCTTGCCTAGAAGACAAGATTCGCATACGCCATAAGATTCGTAATCGAATGGTTTGAGTACTTTAGATGAAACAAGTCCCTTTATGCGTCGTTCGTTTATGTGCCCTAAACGACAATGCCAAAGGTATGATTGATTAGGTTCACCTGTTTTGAGCTTCTTGTTTTCTACATGATAGACCTCTTTTGCAATATCTAAAACATAAATACCTCAAATAGAAATGGCCTCGCCATAAACCATTTCATTAAGTGAAAAAGTACAACAGTTGTTCTTAATACAAAATGAAAAACCTTCCATGTCTAACACGGAAATGGAGATAATGTTCTTGGTAAGAGTTGGAACATAATAGCAATTATTTAAATACAACTCTAAACCATTAGGCAAAATAAGAACGTAGGTGCCCACGGAAACTGCGGCTACCTTAGCTCCATTTCCCATGCGCAGGTCCACGTCACCCTTGGCTAGTGCTTGCACGTCCCTCAGCCCCTGTACATGATTACAAAGGTGAGAACCACAACCGGTATCAAATATCCAAGAAGATGTACTAGCACAAGTTATATCTATCAGAATAGAGTGATGAAAGAATTTTTACCTGACGTTGTCACACAAACCGTCTTTCTTGTCTTGTCAAGTACTTGGTGGCATTGCGTTTCCAAGCCTCTTGCCATACACTAATAGCAATCCCCCTTCCGCAGTTGGTATTGTTGACTTTGGTCTTGGCCTTATAACAGACTCGTTGGCCTGTCGCCTTGCCGGATTTCTTGAAAAGAGTCTTACCCTTCCCTTGTCCTTCCCTTACCCCAACGTGCATGTTCTTCATTTTCATGGAAAGAACATCCGTGGGTTCACTCCCACTAGCCTCCATGTCCCTCTCAGCTTGGGTGAGGAGTGCATGGAGTTCATGGAAACTCTTGTCCATGCCATTCATGTTATAGTTCACCCTAAATTGGGTGAACTTAGGTGAGAGTGAATGAAGGATTTTACCCACCACCAAATTCTTTGGAATTTTGCACCCTAGACGCTCTAAGGTGTCCGCGTGCTCAACCATTTTGAGCACGTGTGGGCCAATCTTTTGGCCCCTTTGAAGCTTAGTGTCAAAGAATTTCGTAATTGCCTCATATTGGAGAATTTGAGGGGCTTGCGAAAACATCGAAGTGATCCTCGTGAATATCGCATATGCATTGAGAGAGATCAATTGGAGTTTGAGTTTGGGTGAGATTGACCAAATCAAGACAGTCTTGACGTCATTAGCAACCTTTAAATAAAGGTCATATTCGGCCCGAACCACCGCGGACGATCTAGGCGCGGGTTCGGTGGGGGGCTCTTCGACCAAGTAGCGAAGCACGTTATCGGATAACGCGGCGCTCTTGATCGTTGATTCCCATTCAACGAAGTTACTTCCGTCATCCTTAAGGACACACTTATCCATGACGGACCTCAACCATGAGTCTTTACCCATGGATGCAACGATTGATGATGTTGACATTATGC
>JAIUZE010023054.1:0-24328 GCA_022085475.1 Heliosperma pusillum
ATGTTTTTAATTAACAAACACCCATTTTTAACAACCAATTTAACCATCCAACATACAAAAATCATCATCATGAAGAAATCATAAAAATATAACAAGAACACTAAAATATTTATAAATTCCTACAACATAAAAAAATTAACAACTTATCATGTTACTAACTAAAAATCATAAAATCATAATAATATGAACAAAAACTAAAGATGAACCAAAAACTAAAGAAAACAAAAGCTATGTAACATATATTCGTCGAGGAACTCGGAATCGTTACCTCTTAGCTAGAAAAATCAATTAGCACCAAAATAAGAAGTATAGACTAAGAAACCCGTCTTCTAATCTTCCCCTAATATATACGAGTCACCAAACTCGTCTTCAAAATCTTCCCCTATAAGAAATGACAAGAAAACATTATTCGAACTTAAAATATGAATTTCCATAATTAAAGTCTTGAAAACGATTTTGACGGAATTGAAATAAAACCGTACGTGGAGATGGAGAGCGAAGAGGAGATCCTAGAAATATAAGTTAGGACGGATTTAATTAAGAAATGAAGGTTTTATGAAGGTTGTGCTCAAGAACGACGAAGAACGGATGAAGAACGACGAAGAACGTTCAAGAACGATGAAGAACGATTTATTTGATCTTAAGTTGATTTGTTGTAAAATGAAAAGTTGTTTGTGAGTAAAGTGGGGTGAGGAGTGTAGTGTAATATAGAGCAAACTAGTGAGTTGGGTTTTGAAATTGTGGTTATGGAATTGACCCGGTATAATAATTATATTACCGTAATTAATTAGATATTAAGTTAATTGAATTAAATATCAAGATATGATGTTATTATAATGAAAAGAAATAAAATATCAAGGCTAAGAGAGGAAGAAAAACCGTGTGGTATGGGTGATATCGGGTCAGTTTTGTAAACGATTTGCGTAATTTTCGGTAACTGATCGATAAAGTAAATAAATATCTAGATATTATTATTAGTTTAATCAAAAGAATTAAAATATCTAATGTGAGTGGAAAACGATGACCTGGGCGCGTGACTCATGCCAAAGTCGAGTTTCGGTTTCGTTTGGCGCTTTACGATGAGTCGGGAATAGTTAAATAACGTTCGGTTAAAACCGTAAACGTTATTATTCTTTAAATCCGAATAAATTCAAAATCATTATATTAAGTATGATAAATCTTAAAAATCCAAAATAAAAATAAATCAAAAATATTATTTTTAAATAAATTCGGTCTTCAAAATTAGTGAGACGTAGTCGGGAAAAGTCAACGGAAGTCAAAGTTGACTGAAACGTCGAGAAAAGTCGAAGATGACTTAAAAGTCAAGAAAAGTTTAGGACGACTTAAAAGTCAAGAAAAAGTCAATGACGACTTTAAAAAGTCAAGGAAAAGTCAAAGACGACTTAAAAGTCAAGAAAAGTCAAAGATGACTAAAAACGGTCTTTTCCTGGAATCCCTCAAAAATTCCAAATACGAACGCGGAATTTCAAAATAAGACTCGGAACAAAAATTCCTATTTTAAAAACTTAAGTTCTACTGAAAAGTGTTAGTAAATATTTTTACTAGAAAAATCGGGTATATTTCGGGTTGTTACACATGGATTTGTGAGGACCTATGAAAGTTAGAAGTCGTGGTGGATCAAGGTACGTCTTCGTCCTAGTTGACGTCTACTCAATGTATGTATGGCCTATCTTTCTATTTATTAAAGATGAAACTTTCGATGAGTTTGTAGTATTAATGAAGCTTGCCCAAAACAAGTATGATAAGAAGTTAGTTTCTATTCGTACGGATCATAGCACCGAGTTTGATAATCAATCCTTTATAGAATATTGTAGGGAGAATGGTGTAGCACATAACTTTTCTGCACCACGAATCCCACAACAAAACGGTGTCGTTGAACATATGAATACAATACTAGAGGACATGGCTCGCACTATGCTTTTGTGTAGTGGCCTTCCTAAGAACTTTTGGGCTGAAGGCATTAGTACTGCATGCTATGTGCACAATAGCGCTATGATTAGACCAATTCTAAAAAAGACTCCCTATGAACTTTTAAGAGGGAGAAAACCCAATATAGCTCATCTTCGTTGCTTCGGTAGTAAATGTTTTGTCCATAATAATGGAAAATGTTATTTAAGTAAATTTGGTCCACGAAGTGACGAAGCTGTGTTTGTTGGTTATTCTAATCATAGCAAAGCTTATAAAGTTTTTAACAAAAGAACCTTGTGCATAGAAGAAATTGTTCATGTTGTATTTGATGAAGATAATGTGCCTGAACAAGTTGAATAGAATGAAGAAGAAGACATGGATGATCCCGACTTTTGCCTTACAAGGGATGATTTACCATAAATCGATGAAGAAGTTATTGAAAGAATCAATGACGAACTTGATAAATCCGCAAATGATCTTGAAAAGAGAACTGAGACAATTATTGATGATACGAATGTCTCTTCTCGAAACAAGGATAAGGAAACCAAATTTATAACTGATGATGCTATAACTTTGGACCCAGATCAAGATATTGTAACTAAAGTTGTACCAACTTTAGCTATAACCCCGGAGTCAAGCTCAGGGGGAACCAATCCTGATTCTGAGTCATTTGAGGAAAGTGAGAGTTCATCAGATGATAATGAGCCTAAGAACTCTAAGAAATGGAAATATAAGAGTTCTCATCCTATGGATAGTATCCTAGGAAGTTTGAAAAAGGGAGTTCAAACAAGACGACCATTAAATAACTTTTGTTCATTCTACTATTTTCTGTCTATCATAGAGCCTACCAACATCAAATAACCACTTGCAGAATCCGACTGGATTCTAGCAATGCAAGAAGAGCTTAAACAGTTCAAATGTAATAAAGTTTGGCATCAAGTGCCACGACCTAAAAATCGAACTGTGATTAGTACCTGATGGATATTCAAAAATAAATTGGATGACTCAGAAGTTATCGTTCGTAATAAGGCTCGATTGGTGGTTCAAGGATATAATCAACAGGAAGGGATCGATTATGACGAAACCTTTGCACCTGTAGCGAGACTAGAAGCTATTCGTGTGCTTATTGCTTTCGCATCTCATAAAGGAATGAAACTGTACCAAATGGACGTTAAGACTGCATTTCTTAACAGATATTTGGAAGAAGAGGTTTTTATCGAACAACCACCTGGATTTTTAAATAACAAATTTCAAAACAATTTTTTTAAACTTGATAAAGCTTTATACAGTTTGAAACAAGCGCCTAGGGCATGGTACAACAGATTGTCTAAATTTCTATTACAAAACAAATTTAAAAGATGATCTATCGGCAAAACCCTATTTCTACAATCCGAAGGTTCTGATTTACTTGTTGCTCAAATTTATGTAGACGATATTATTTTTGATTCTACTAACAATAAATTGTGCAAGTAATTTTCAGATCTAATGACCTCAGAGTTTGAAATGAGCATGATGGGAGAATTAAAATTCTTCCTGGGATTGCAAATTCAATAAACTAAGGAAGGTATAAAGATGCACCAACAGAAACATGTCAAGGAACTAATCAGGAAATTTGGTATGGAGAACGCTCATCCAATGGACATACCTATGGTAACTGATAAAACGTTTACCTTAGACAAAAATGGTAAGTGTGTCGATGATACTACATATCGAGGTATGATTGGTTCTTTATTATAATTAACTGCGAGTAGACCTGACATTATGTTTGGGGTATGTGTCTGTGCTTGATTTCAATCGTGTCCTAAAGAGTCATATATGATTGCAGTTAAACGTATCTTGAGATATTTAATTGGTACATCTAATTTATACTTATGGTATCCACTTGAGTGCAATTTTGATCTAGTAGGATATTCAGATGCAGATTATGCAGGATGTACTCTAGATAGAAAAAGTACCTCTGGATTCGCTACGTTTGTTGGACCATGCATTATAACTTGGGGCTCAAAGAAGCAAAAATCTGTTGCGTTATCTACTGCTGAAGCCGAGTATATAGCTGCAAGACTGGTATGTTCTCAGTTACTTTGGTTAAAGCAACAACTATGTGATTGTGGTGTAAATATTGGTTGTATGCCTATATTTTGTGATAATACGAGTGCTATTATGATTTCTAAGAATCCATCTCAGCATTCTCGTACTAAACATATAGACATTACACATCATTTCTTACGCGACCATGTAGAAAAGGGCAACATTAAACTAGAAATTTGAAGTACAGACAATCAATGGGCTGACATTTTAACAAAGGCGTTAGCGAGAAGAAGTTTTGAGATTTTGCGGTTGGTAATTGGTTTAATTAGTAGCAATTAAATTCATCATATTTATTTTACGAACCTGCATGACTGGTTAGAATAAGACAAGATTATATGACTGTGTCCGTGTATTCTATTGCTAGTATATTTGTGTTTAATATTATATATTTTACGTGATTATCTTGGATATTAAGTATTTTATAAATATTGAATTATGGACCACAAATTTGCCAAATACCTATCTTATTCACTTTCCTAATCAACCAAAAATTCTACACATGTGATTTACCTTGACCGAAATTTCTAACCATTATATTCTACCATATCTTTTTATTTACCTAATCCTATCCTTACCATATCTCTCCTATATTTACCCTAAATTCCTTTTTCTATCCTAGCCAAATTCAAAAAAAAAAAAGGAAATAGGAGGAGTAGAACACGGCTTCACGTGCTACTCTACAAAACCCAAACCCCCACACTACCCTTCATTATTACCCATCACCATCACAATCAACACACATCACCAACACCATTTTCCTCCTCCCACACGAAAAAATAAAATAAAATAAACCAAGCTCTCAACAATGGCTTACTCACGGTCCACAACCAAAAACACCAACACGCCAAACTCCAAAACTCAAACACCTTGCATGTCTACCAATTCATCACCACAACCCAACCAAAAATCACCCAATTTGACCCAAACCGAGCCGGGCTCGGTGCTTGAAGGTACAAAAAAGCGTCGATTAAATAAGGGGAAGAATAGGGTACAAAGTGATGCTAGTAAGGACATAGAAATCACGAAAATCGAAGCGACAAAACGTCCTCTGTTTCGTAAATTTCTCCCTCAAGAAACGGCATCCGGACTTGACAAACTTTGATTAACAAAGGAAGAACGAAAATTGGTTAATCGGGTTGCAAAATATGGTATTCATGGTGGTCGGAGTTTCCCGAAGCTATGGTGTGAAAAATATCAAGCTTTAAATTTCTTCAACGATTTCTTGAATTTCAAGAATGGGAGCATGTGTCTCAGTTTTCGGGTCCTATCTATCCCATCGAGGTAATTTAATTTTATGCTTCCGTTTCTTTGAAATCTGGAGTTTTACATGCCGTGGTGAATGGCCGAGATGTTTCGGTTTCTATCAACGACTTTTGTACTTTGTTTTTGATTATTGATGATGGAGCCAAATAGACTCGAGTACGTCGTGGGAAGAGTTGTTGGATACGGCTAAACTGGATGTTAAGCGTTATTTTGATGATAAGGCTACGTTGTCGAGTTGTGTGTTGCCCAAAATTGATATTTCTCTTCAATTTTTTATGGAATACAGTGGTCCTGCGTTGGGGTGGACGGGACAAAATTGCTTGTTATGAGATGATGGTGGTTAATAATTGGCTAGAGGGTAACCATGTTAACCTTGCTTTTCTTGTTTTTTCTCGAATTTTTCAAACTAGATTTTCGGTGACCGAAGATAAGGTCTACACGACCCTAGACTTACCCTATGGCATTTGGATGTCTCTGGTTCTTGAGGCTAAGAGGGTTGTTGATCCGGCTATTTATGGAGTCAATCTTAAGGATGCCATGAATGATACTTACTTGAAATTTATGAAGATGGTGGCCGTGGGTTCAGAATTGGTCTTTCAATCTAAAGCGGGTTCGGTTGATGTTAAACTGAATATTGTTGATTTTTTGGCTCTTGAAACAAAATTGGACTTGTTTATGAGGAAGGTTATGAAGCACCTTGATGCGCAAGATAAGAAAATTGATGAGGTGGTGAAAACCGTGGCTTTGGGGATTCCAAGCTCAAATTGTGACCATGGTGGGTCGGTTGTGAGTGGTGACTTGAAGGCTTGGATGACGGAGGTTAATGGTTGCCTTGTCATTGAGAGGAATGTGGTCGATGTTAGGCAAGAACTATTTAGGCAACGGGATCAGATGCAATTCTTGGTTAGCCAAGGAGGTGCATTGGTGAAGAGTGGTGCGGAAATGCGAGATAGAATGCACACTATCTATGATGCGACGGAGGCCTTATCCATGAAGGTTCAGAACTTTGATTCATGCCTCACCTCACAATCTAAACATGTGAAAAAGTGCTTTGATCGCCTTGACACCATTGAGTACCGTACCCAACCCGGCTATATCGACCCCTCTATCCCCCGTCAACCCAATATGCCTTGATTTTTATCATCTTGATTTTTTTGTCCTTAAACTACTTATCCTATTATCCATTCGGCCCATTGGCATTAACACTTTTCTTTGTGGTTTGTAGTTTAATTAACATTTAGTACTTGATTTTGCTTGCTATGAATCGTTAAGTATTATGTATTTTGCATATCTATTTCTTGCCTTGGAGTATGTTATTCTAGTCATTTTATATCGTTGTTCTTGTATTTTCAATGATGCCAAGAGGGGGAAGAAATGATATGATTTGAGTCTTTGCTTAAGCTTGCTCCTTGTCAAGACGCGTTATCTCTTAAACTTTTTCAAGTTATAACTTTGGCTAGGTTGTTATGTTCTTGCGATCAACATTACTATAAGTTTGGTAGTATTTTGTTGAGGGGGTACTATACTTAGTCACAATCATAAGAGAAATCATAAGAGACTTGTCATCATCAAAAGAGGGAATTTGTTGGACCTATTTTACAATTTTGATAATGACATGTATATACTTGATAATGTGCTTTAATTGATATATCATATGCATGTAATTGTGTGCTTTAGTCTTATCATAGCTAACAACAATTACAAGAAAGGAGATCAAATTTATAAGAGCTCAAGACATAACTTTGACGATTTCTGTGAGACAAAGTTATAGGAGCTTGAGGTATAACTTTGGAAGTTCATATGCAAATGGACGTTAAGACTGCATTTCTTAACAGATATTTGGAAGAAGAGGTTTTTATCGAACAACCACCTGGATTTTTAAATAACAAATTTCAAAACAATTTTTTTAAACTTGATAAAGCTTTATACAGTTTGAAACAAGCGCCTAGGGCATGGTACAACAGATTGTCTAAATTTCTATTACAAAACAAATTTAAAAGATGATCTATCGGCAAAACCCTATTTCTACAATCCGAAGGTTCTGATTTACTTGTTGCTCAAATTTATGTAGACGATATTATTTTTGGTTCTACTAACAATAAATTGTGCAAGTAATTTTCAGATCTAATGACCTCAGAGTTTGAAATGAGCATGATGGGAGAATTAAAATTCTTCCTGGGATTGCAAATTCAATAAACTAAGGAAGGTATAAAGATGCACCAACAGAAACATGTCAAGGAACTAATCAGGAAATTTGGTATGGAGAACGCTCATCCAATGGACATACCTATGGTAACTGATAAAACGTTTACCTTAGACAAAAATGGTAAGTGTGTCGATGATACTACATATCGAGGTATGATTGGTTCTTTATTATAATTAACTGCGAGTAGACCTGACATTATGTTTGGGGTATGTGTCTGTGCTTGATTTCAATCGTGTCCTAAAGAGTCATATATGATTGCAGTTAAACGTATCTTGAGATATTTAATTGGTACATCTAATTTATACTTATGGTATCCACTTGAGTGCAATTTTGATCTAGTAGGATATTCAGATGCAGATTATGCAGGATGTACTCTAGATAGAAAAAGTACCTCTGGATTCGCTACGTTTGTTGGACCATGCATTATAACTTGGGGCTCAAAGAAGCAAAAATCTGTTGCGTTATCTACTGCTGAAGCCGAGTATATAGCTGCAAGACTGGTATGTTCTCAGTTACTTTGGTTAAAGCAACAACTATGTGATTGTGGTGTAAATATTGGTTGTATGCCTATATTTTGTGATAATACGAGTGCTATTATGATTTCTAAGAATCCATCTCAGCATTCTCGTACTAAACATATAGACATTACACATCATTTCTTACGCGACCATGTAGAAAAGGGCAACATTAAACTAGAAATTTGAAGTACAGACAATCAATGGGCTGACATTTTAACAAAGGCGTTAGCGAGAAGAAGTTTTGAGATTTTGCGGTTGGTAATTGGTTTAATTAGTAGCAATTAAATTCATCATATTTATTTTACGAACCTGCATGACTGGTTAGAATAAGACAAGATTATATGACTGTGTCCGTGTATTCTATTGCTAGTATATTTGTGTTTAATATTATATATTTTACGTGATTATCTTGGATATTAAGTATTTTATAAATATTGAATTATGGACCACAAATTTGCCAAATACCTATCTTATTCACTTTCCTAATCAACCAAAAATTCTACACATGTGATTTACCTTGACCGAAATTTCTAACCATTATATTCTACCATATCTTTTTATTTACCTAATCCTATCCTTACCATATCTCTCCTATATTTACCCTAAATTCCTTTTTCTATCCTAGCCAAATTCAAAAAAAAAAAAGGAAATAGGAGGAGTAGAACACGGCTTCACGTGCTACTCTACAAAACCCAAACCCCCACACTACCCTTCATTATTACCCATCACCATCACAATCAACACACATCACCAACACCATTTTCCTCCTCCCACACGAAAAAATAAAATAAAATAAACCAAGCTCTCAACAATGGCTTACTCACGGTCCACAACCAAAAACACCAACACGCCAAACTCCAAAACTCAAACACCTTGCATGTCTACCAATTCATCACCACAACCCAACCAAAAATCACCCAATTTGACCCAAACCGAGCCGGGCTCGGTGCTTGAAGGTACAAAAAAGCGTCGATTAAATAAGGGGAAGAATAGGGTACAAAGTGATGCTAGTAAGGACATAGAAATCACGAAAATCGAAGCGACAAAACGTCCTCTGTTTCGTAAATTTCTCCCTCAAGAAACGGCATCCGGACTTGACAAACTTCGATTAACAAAGGAAGAACGAAAATTGGTTAATCGGGTTGCAAAATATGGTATTCATGGTGGTCGGAGTTTCCCGAAGCTATGGTGTGAAAAATATCAAGCTTTAAATTTCTTCAACGATTTCTTGAATTTCAAGAATGGGAGCATGTGTCTCAGTTTTCGGGTCCTATCTATCCCATCGAGGTAATTTAATTTTATGCTTCCGTTTCTTTGAAATCTGGAGTTTTACATGCCGTGGTGAATGGCCGAGATGTTTCGGTTTCTATCAACGACTTTTGTACTTTGTTTTTGATTATTGATGATGGAGCCAAATAGACTCGAGTACGTCGTGGGAAGAGTTGTTGGATACGGCTAAACTGGATGTTAAGCGTTATTTTGATGATAAGGCTACGTTGTCGAGTTGTGTGTTGCCCAAAATTGATATTTCTCTTCAATTTTTTATGGAATACAGTGGTCCTGCGTTGGGGTGGACGGGACAAAATTGCTTGTTATGAGATGATGGTGGTTAATAATTGGCTAGAGGGTAACCATGTTAACCTTGCTTTTCTTGTTTTTTCTCGAATTTTTCAAACTAGATTTTCGGTGACCGAAGATAAGGTCTACACGACCCTAGACTTACCCTATGGCATTTGGATGTCTCTGGTTCTTGAGGCTAAGAGGGTTGTTGATCCGGCTATTTATGGAGTCAATCTTAAGGATGCCATGAATGATACTTACTTGAAATTTATGAAGATGGTGGCCGTGGGTTCAGAATTGGTCTTTCAATCTAAAGCGGGTTCGGTTGATGTTAAACTGAATATTGTTGATTTTTTGGCTCTTGAAACAAAATTGGACTTGTTTATGAGGAAGGTTATGAAGCACCTTGATGCGCAAGATAAGAAAATTGATGAGGTGGTGAAAACCGTGGCTTTGGGGATTCCAAGCTCAAATTGTGACCATGGTGGGTCGGTTGTGAGTGGTGACTTGAAGGCTTGGATGACGGAGGTTAATGGTTGCCTTGTCATTGAGAGGAATGTGGTCGATGTTAGGCAAGAACTATTTAGGCAACGGGATCAGATGCAATTCTTGGTTAGCCAAGGAGGTGCATTGGTGAAGAGTGGTGCGGAAATGCGAGATAGAATGCACACTATCTATGATGCGACGGAGGCCTTATCCATGAAGGTTCAGAACTTTGATTCATGCCTCACCTCACAATCTAAACATGTGAAAAAGTGCTTTGATCGCCTTGACACCATTGAGTACCGTACCCAACCCGGCTATATCGACCCCTCTATCCCCCGTCAACCCAATATGCCTTGATTTTTATCATCTTGATTTTTTTGTCCTTAAACTACTTATCCTATTATCCATTCGGCCCATTGGCATTAACACTTTTCTTTGTGGTTTGTAGTTTAATTAACATTTAGTACTTGATTTTGCTTGCTATGAATCGTTAAGTATTATGTATTTTGCATATCTATTTCTTGCCTTGGAGTATGTTATTCTAGTCATTTTATATCGTTGTTCTTGTATTTTCAATGATGCCAAGAGGGGGAAGAAATGATATGATTTGAGTCTTTGCTTAAGCTTGCTCCTTGTCAAGACGCGTTATCTCTTAAACTTTTTCAAGTTATAACTTTGGCTAGGTTGTTATGTTCTTGCGATCAACATTACTATAAGTTTGGTAGTATTTTGTTGAGGGGGTACTATACTTAGTCACAATCATAAGAGAAATCATAAGAGACTTGTCATCATCAAAAGAGGGAATTTGTTGGACCTATTTTACAATTTTGATAATGACATGTATATACTTGATAATGTGCTTTAATTGATATATCATATGCATGTAATTGTGTGCTTTAGTCTTATCATAGCTAACAACAATTACAAGAAAGGAGATCAAATTTATAAGAGCTCAAGACATAACTTTGACGATTTCTGTGAGACAAAGTTATAGGAGCTTGAGGTATAACTTTGGAAGTTCATATGCAAATGGACGTTAAGACTGCATTTCTTAACAGATATTTGGAAGAAGAGGTTTTTATCGAACAACCACCTGGATTTTTAAATAACAAATTTCAAAACAATTTTTTTAAACTTGATAAAGCTTTATACAGTTTGAAACAAGCGCCTAGGGCATGGTACAACAGATTGTCTAAATTTCTATTACAAAACAAATTTAAAAGATGATCTATCGGCAAAACCCTATTTCTACAATCCGAAGGTTCTGATTTACTTGTTGCTCAAATTTATGTAGACGATATTATTTTTGGTTCTACTAACAATAAATTGTGCAAGTAATTTTCAGATCTAATGACCTCAGAGTTTGAAATGAGCATGATGGGAGAATTAAAATTCTTCCTGGGATTGCAAATTCAATAAACTAAGGAAGGTATAAAGATGCACCAACAGAAACATGTCAAGGAACTAATCAGGAAATTTGGTATGGAGAACGCTCATCCAATGGACATACCTATGGTAACTGATAAAACGTTTACCTTAGACAAAAATGGTAAGTGTGTCGATGATACTACATATCGAGGTATGATTGGTTCTTTATTATAATTAACTGCGAGTAGACCTGACATTATGTTTGGGGTATGTGTCTGTGCTTGATTTCAATCGTGTCCTAAAGAGTCATATATGATTGCAGTTAAACGTATCTTGAGATATTTAATTGGTACATCTAATTTATACTTATGGTATCCACTTGAGTGCAATTTTGATCTAGTAGGATATTCAGATGCAGATTATGCAGGATGTACTCTAGATAGAAAAAGTACCTCTGGATTCGCTACGTTTGTTGGACCATGCATTATAACTTGGGGCTCAAAGAAGCAAAAATCTGTTGCGTTATCTACTGCTGAAGCCGAGTATATAGCTGCAAGACTGGTATGTTCTCAGTTACTTTGGTTAAAGCAACAACTATGTGATTGTGGTGTAAATATTGGTTGTATGCCTATATTTTGTGATAATACGAGTGCTATTATGATTTCTAAGAATCCATCTCAGCATTCTCGTACTAAACATATAGACATTACACATCATTTCTTACGCGACCATGTAGAAAAGGGCAACATTAAACTAGAAATTTGAAGTACAGACAATCAATGGGCTGACATTTTAACAAAGGCGTTAGCGAGAAGAAGTTTTGAGATTTTGCGGTTGGTAATTGGTTTAATTAGTAGCAATTAAATTCATCATATTTATTTTACGAACCTGCATGACTGGTTAGAATAAGACAAGATTATATGACTGTGTCCGTGTATTCTATTGCTAGTATATTTGTGTTTAATATTATATATTTTACGTGATTATCTTGGATATTAAGTATTTTATAAATATTGAATTATGGACCACAAATTTGCCAAATACCTATCTTATTCACTTTCCTAATCAACCAAAAATTCTACACATGTGATTTACCTTGACCGAAATTTCTAACCATTATATTCTACCATATCTTTTTATTTACCTAATCCTATCCTTACCATATCTCTCCTATATTTACCCTAAATTCCTTTTTCTATCCTAGCCAAATTCAAAAAAAAAAAAGGAAATAGGAGGAGTAGAACACGGCTTCACGTGCTACTCTACAAAACCCAAACCCCCACACTACCCTTCATTATTACCCATCACCATCACAATCAACACACATCACCAACACCATTTTCCTCCTCCCACACGAAAAAATAAAATAAAATAAACCAAGCTCTCAACAATGGCTTACTCACGGTCCACAACCAAAAACACCAACACGCCAAACTCCAAAACTCAAACACCTTGCATGTCTACCAATTCATCACCACAACCCAACCAAAAATCACCCAATTTGACCCAAACCGAGCCGGGCTCGGTGCTTGAAGGTACAAAAAAGCGTCGATTAAAAAAGGGGAAGAATAGGGTACAAAGTGATGCTAGTAAGGACATCGAAATCACGAAAAATCGAAGCGACAAAACGTCCTCTGTTTCGTAAATTTCTCCCTCAAGAAACGGCATCCGGACTTGACAAACTTCGATTAACAAAGGAAGAACGAAAATTGGTTAATCGGGTTGCAAAATATGGTATTCATGGTGGTCGGAGTTTCCCGAAGCTATGGTGTGAAAAATATCAAGCTTTAAATTTCTTCAACGATTTCTTGAATTTCAAGAATGGGAGCATGTGTCTCAGTTTTCGGGTCCTATCTATCCCATCGAGGTAATTTAATTTTATGCTTCCGTTTCTTTGAAATCTGGAGTTTTACATGCCGTGGTGAATGGCCGAGATGTTTCGGTTTCTATCAACGACTTTTGTACTTTGTTTTCGATTATTGATGATGGAGCCAAAATAGACTCGAGTACGTCGTGGGAAGAGTTGTTGGATACGGCTAAACTGGATGTTAAGCGTTATTTTGATGATAGGGCTACGTTGTCGAGTTGTGTGTTGCCCAAAATTGATATTTCTCTTCAATTTTTTATGGAATACAGTGGTCCTGCGTTGAGGTGGACGGGACAAAATTGCTTGTTATGAGATGATGGTGGTTAATAATTGGCTAGAGGGTAACCATGTTAACCTTGCTTTTCTTGTTTTTTCTCGAATTTTTCAAACTAGATTTTCGGTGACCGAAGATAAGGTCTACACGACCCTAGACTTACCCTATGGCATTTGGATGTCTCTAGTTCTTGAGGCTAAGAGGGTTGTTGATCCGGCTAGTTATGGAGTCAATCTTAAGGATGCCATGAATGATACTTACTTGAAATTTATGAAGATGGTGGCCGTGGGTTCAGAATTGGTCTTTCAATCTAAAGCGGGTTCGGTTGATGTTAAACCGAATATTGTTGATTTTTCGGCTCTTGAAACAAAATTGGACTTGTTTATGAGGAAGGTTATGAAGCACCTTGATGCGCAAGATAAGAAAATTGATGAGGTGGTGAAAACCGTGGCTTTGGGGATTCCAAGCTCAAATTGTGACCATGGTGGTTCGGTTGTGAGTGGTGACTTGAAGGCTTGGATGACGGAGGTTAATGGTTGCCTTGTCATTGAGAGGAATGTGGTCGATGTTAGGCAAGAACTATTTAGGCAACGGGATCAGATGCAATTCTTGGTTAGCCAAGGAGGTGCATTGGTGAAGAGTGGTGCGGAAATGCGAGATAGAATGCACACTATCTATGATGCGACGGAGGCCTTATCCATGAAGGTTCAGAACTTTGATTCATGCCTCACCTCACAATCTAAACATGTGAAAAAGTGCTTTGATCGCCTTGACACCATTGAGTACCGTACCCGACCCGGCTATATCGACCCCTCTATCCCCCGTCAACCCAATATGCCTTGATTTTTATCATCTTGATTTTTTTGTCCTTAAACTACTTATCCTATTATCCATTCGGCCCATTGGCATTAACACTTTTCTTTGTGGTTTGTAGTTTAATTAACATTTAGTACTTGATTTTGCTTGCTATGAATCGTTAAGTATTATGTATTTTGCATATCTATTTCTTGCCTTGGAGTATGTTATTCTAGTCATTTTATATCGTTGTTCTTGTATTTTCAATGATGCCAAGAGGGGGAAGAAATGATATGATTTGAGTCTTTGCTTAAGCTTGCTCCTTGTCAAGACGCGTTATCTCTTAAACTTTTTCAAGTTATAACTTTGGCTAGGTTGTTATGTTCTTGCGATCAACATTACTATAAGTTTGGTAGTATTTTGTTGAGGGGGTACTATACTTAGTCACAATCATAAGAGAAATCATAAGAGACTTGTCATCATCAAAAGGGGGAATTTGTTAGACCTATTTTACAATTTTGATAATGACATGTATATACTTGATAATGTGCTTTAATTGATATATCATATGCATGTAATTGTGTGCTTTAGTCTTATCATAGCTAACAACAATTACAAGAAAGGAGATCAAATTTATAAGAGCTCAAGACATAACTTTGACGATTTCTGTGAGACAAAGTTATAGGAGCTTGAGGTATAACTTTGGAAGTTCATATGCAAAGTTATAGCTCCCTTGGTTATAACATTAAAGAAACAATTCAAGCAAAATCTACTTCAAATAACACAAGAATCAAGATGGAGGGTCTTTGTGATCAAGATGAAGAGATGATCCGTATACTGAAGATCTTTGTGAAGATTAGATAGTATAGGTCGTCATTCGGTAACTAATTCATTAGAGTGATTTTTGTGTAAGTAAAGTTATGACACACTTATAACTTTACATACTAAGTTCAAAGTTATAGCTTTAACCTATAACTTTGGATGATAAAGTTGATGCATGATTTTGGAAATAAATCTTTTAAATGTTTTCAAAAAGAGAAAGAGTATTTTTATATTTATTACAAGTTTGTACATTGTGCTTGGTATGATTTTGGAAATAAATATTTTAAATCTTTACGTGCTTGGTATGTCTGTACATTGTGTAATGCATGCAGTCTACGTTCGTCCAAGAGGACGAGTTCATCATATCTATCTCTCTTCCAATCAGCTTCTGCGATCTGACTTTCTAAGAGAATACGCAGAGATGGGATTTCTAGCTATACTGGTTGTACAACTTCCATTCCATAGGTTAAATAGAAAGGAGTGGCCCTAGTGGGTGTCCTAACTGAAGTGCGATACCCCCACAACTTGAAGGGTATCTTTCTTGGCCAATCACGGTAATTGTCGATCATTTTCTTAAGGATTGTGACGACATTCTTATTAGCTGCCTCTACCGCGCCATTAGTTTGAGGTCGATAAAGCGAGGAATAATGATGCATGATCTTGTATTTGGCTAGCAACTGCTCACTCTCTGCTTAGAAGTGTGATCTGTTGTCACTGTTCATTTCATGTGGGCAACCATATCGACAGATGATATTGGTTTATTTGAACTTTGCCACATTTTTAGTAGTAAGACTAGTGTAGGATGCTACTTCGACCCATTTGGTGAAATAGTCGATAGGTACCAAAATGAAATAGTGACCTCCTCTTCCAGTTGGAGTGATCTTTCCAATGATGTCGATTCCCCAAGAAGAAAATGGCTAAGGAGAGATCATGGTGTAAAGCAACGATGGAGGAACATGCTGAACATTCCCGAAGATCTGGCAATTGTGGAAGTGTCTGAAGTATTTAATACAATCTGACTCCATAGTCGTCCAGTAATATCATAGACGTATGATTTTCTTTGCCATCATGGGCCCGCTCATGTAAGGACCGTATTCTCCATCATGTACTTCTTCCATTACTTTTCATTCCTGTGAACGATCAAGGCAACGCAAGACGACACCAAGAGGTGTTATTCTGTAAATTTATCCTTGCATAAGGAGGTATTGAGAAGCTAGTAAGCGTATGGCGCGTTGTCCACTCTTATCTATCTCTGGTGGGTATGTACCGTTGTGTTTGAAGTTTAGAATGACTTGGAACCATGGTTCCTCTGGATTCTCTTCTTTGTCCGTAAGTTGGTACACATACGCCGGTTCTGACTGTCGTTCGATGCATAGAGGCATGTTGATCATGTTGTGTGGCATGTTGATCAAGGCTACAAGTTTCGCAAGAGCGTCTTCAAATTAATTTTCTTCACGAGGTAGATGTAGATAAGTGACTTGATCAAAGAACTGGGCTACTTGATCTATTCTGGCCTGATAGGGTGCTAGACTTTCACTTCGAGTTTTCCATGATCCTGTGACCTGGTTGATTATCAAGGAGGAGTCTGCATGAACGCGAAGATTCTTAATGCCTAGACTAGCTGCCGCTTGTAAACCAATAAGGCAAGCTTCGTATTCTGTTGCGTTATTTGTCACCTCGAAGTCGCGTTTGACATATAATGGTGTATGCTCGCCTTCAGGAGGAATGAGCAACACTCCCACTTCGACCCCTCTTAAATTCGATGCACCATCAAAGTAAAGGCCCAAGGAGTCTATACAGGTTTGTAATATATCCTCGTCGGGAAATGACCACATATCTATTGCTTGGGTGTTGTTGATAGGATTGTCTGCGAAAACCTCAACGACGGCACGTCCTTTTATTACTTTCAGAGGTACATATTTGAGATCGAACTCTGAGAGCATTAAAGTCCATCTTGCTAGACGTCCGTTGAGGACGGGTTTCTTGAAGAGGAATTTGAGGGTTGGAGTACACCTTGACCGAGTATCTAAGCATGTAATGACGTTAGGCCGGAGCATGGATCGGATATCCGATCCGAACTCCAATTTCGGATCGGATATCCGATCCGAAAATTCAAATTTTTATCCGATATCCGATCCGAAACACTTCGGATATCCGATTTTAATATCCGAAAAAATCGGATCGGATATCCAAATATCCGTGGATATCCGATTTCGAGATAATTTAGTCAGTATGTGTATTTATCTTAAAAAATGTCTTTGTTTGCTCAAAAAAAATTATTTTATAAAAAACTTCACTACATATAATAATTTAACATCCCAGTTCTATCCTTAAATTGAACTAAATTAACTCATCGATTTAGAAAAATTAAAATAAACCCATATCTGTCAACACAACATTGAAAACAAGACTTCCCCCATTCCCGTAAATTTGTGGAATAAAAACTCTTCTGCCTCTGAAATCAGGAGAGATTAAAAGCAACTGGAACTAAAATAAAGCTTTGAATATAAGAGTTGATGAATGAGAGAGTTGGGTCATAATATTCATGTTGATTAGAGTAATTTGGGTAAAATAAAAGAGAGGATAATATTATTTGGGTTAATCATTAAGAGAAAGATGGAGTCACAATTAGAATTTGAAGACGGAAGTTACTATTTTTTAATATATTAAGAGGAAGTGAGTTGATTTCTCATGTCTGCTAAAATGAATTCAACATTTAGGGTTGAAGAAATGGGTGAGTATAAATATAAGGTACAATATGGTGTATTATGGGCCAATGTTGTAAACAAGTGCATTCGTGGATTTTGAAGGCCCAAAAGTAATGGGTAAGTTTCAACTTTCTTTGGAAAAAATGTAAAAAAGTTAAGTTTCGGATCGGATCGGATATCCAGAATTTTTAAGACTGGTATCCGATATCCGATCCGTATCCGAAATGTTCGGATCGGGTATCCGATCCGAATGTCATTTTCGGATAGGGTATCCATTTTTTCGAATCGGATACGGATCGGATATCGGATCGGTTCGGATAATCGGATTTTTTGCTCAGCCCTAAATGACGTAGCTTCTTTGTTGCCCAAACAAGAGCGAGGCATGTCTTTTCGAGAGGTGTGTATTTGCACTCATATTCTAAGAACTTCGTACTAAGGTAGTAGATGGCTCTTTCTTCTTTCCCGACAGTTTGTGCGAGCATAGCCCCCATGGCCGTTTCTGTGAAGGATAACAATGCGTGATCTGCTGTGTTATCTACCAATATGTCGATAGGCGGTAAAGGTAAGTTATCTTTGGGACTTGCTTTGTTTAGGTCTCTGAAATCAAGACAAACCTGGATTCGTCCATCCTTTTTGGGTACGGGAACAACGTTAGCCACCCAGTCAGAAAACTCGGAAACTTTATTGAATCAAGACGTGTATTGTTTATCGACTTCTTCTTTGATCTTAAGAGCCCATTCAGTCCTCATTCGACGAAGCTTCTGTTTTACCGGTTTAAAACCTGGCTTGATCGGAATTCGGTGCTCTGCGATATCCCTTTCGATCCCCGACATGTCTCTGTAAGACCAAGCGAAAACGCCTTTGAACTCGTGTAGGAGGTTTATAAAACTGGCCCTCTCACTTGGACTCAGGGTAGTCCCTATTCTAAGTTCTGGGGGTTCTAGTTCGGTCTCTACGTTGATGGGTTTAGTGTAGTCTATGACTCGTTCCCCTTTCCCCTCTTGTAGTATTTCTTTGATTATATGGGGAGGTAATTCAATCGAGTATGGGCTTAAATTATCCTCATTGTCATCATAAACAGAATTGGATTTAGAAAAACACAAGGAGTAAGTAGAATCTGATTTATTCATATTAAATTTTGAAAATAGCTGAAACAAAGAGGCCATTTGTTCAGTAGACAGAGGCGGTAAAGGAACAGCTGCTGGGACATTCCCCAAACTGCTGTTATTATTAGATGCTAAGCTAGGAGAAACAAGGGGATGAGGGGTGACAGCAGGAGGAGACTCTCTAAGAACTTCGCTAAACTTTGACTCGGACTCCGACTTTGACTCGAATTCGTCAACTTCTGGTTCTCCTTTGAATATATTTCCTTCTCCAGTAGTGACTTTGAAGATTTTCCCTTGGTTGTTGGTCTATTTGATCGACTTTCTCCATCCTTTTGGTTGGCTTGAGCCAGCGTCGTTGATCAACGTTGTAGGGTTGAAATGATCGACCTAAAATACCATGGTAATGATCTCATCCTTGTTGGAGTAAGTGTCCTCCAGAATAGTGCATTAATATAATAAAACTCATTTGGAATATACGTGGCATGATTAGTATATTTTGATACTCCACGTCAGTTGATTAACGTAAATCGTTAACGCTCGGCTGACTAGAGTTTGACGTTGTTGTCGTATGACGGCGGTGATCAACTGATCCCTATAGGTCACACCTATAGGATGAGACACAAATAGAATATTAATTATTTGTATACGATACAGTTTAATTAGGGCATTACATATATTTGATATGTACGTTTAGTTACGAGAGTTATTTATTAATTGAGTTAGGAACTCATTCCACTTAAGTTTATTAGTCAATTATACGATAACTGACTGAATAAATTTTACGTCTTATTTTAATACGATTAAATAAGATTTAATTTAATAATTAATTGTTAATCCATTAAATTAGTTGACGTTATGCATATCTTTTGAGGTAGAGGTAGTGTGTGACAACCCTCGCGAATGCGGAAATATAAAACATACAAGCATATGAAATAATATGCGGAAATCCGGTATTTTAAAAACCTTTAAACATGCAAGGTATATAACACGAGGTGTGTCAAAATATTACAACTAAATACGGAAATACAACAAAGAGACGGGGTCTCTTAAAATGTTAGCAAAGAACAAGTGTTTAACAAAACTAGCTACTATCGTCTAGAGGTGAAACTTCCAGGGACAACGCCCGCTAGCTCACACCCGAACCCCAAAATATCATATCCAAAAAGTCATCCATTGCAAACAACCTGTTCATTCATGAAAAACATGAATGCCACAGTCAGTGGGGAGTAACTCCGGGTTCTCCCAGCCATATCACATTAAACGTACATATAAGGAAATACAAAAGTGAAATCATGCATATATAGATATCCATGTGAGTTACGATAAGAATAAATAGGCAATCCAATATATAATGATAAGCTCATATGGAAATCAAATTGAGGAACCATCATGTTATTCAAAACTCGGGGAAGACACTCTTAGGCAACCGAATACGCTCACTAGGGCTTACATCTCACGTTAGCGGTATAGTTTTGATAAGATTGAGACTCGACAACCAAACCATGCCAAGTCATGTTATGACCATGAATAATCAATCATGTAATCATACATCCACACATAACAATACAATGACGACCTCTCTCACGGTAAATTAAACGCACTAGCACCGTGTACATGGCAAGTATGATTAACAGGCATCCACGGGAGAAAAACATTCCCTGAACGCATATACAATTCAATCCATTTCGTATATGTAGACTAATTTCCTCCTGGTAGGAACGACGATAATAATACGGTTCCTAATCTAAATCTGGCCAGACTCCCAGAATCGCATTTTCCGGTTCGACAAGCGATGACATTTCGCATCCAAGACTCGGTCAATCATTGACGCCGAGTACCCCAAATTCGGTAGAATAATTCACGAAATAGGCGGAAAATAGCTCGAGCCACATAACAAGCGATACGCTACATGCAAATAACACCACCTCGCAAGTACACAACATTTGACGGCCGGGTCGATCAACGCATAGCGTTCAACTCCCAACAACGTCGTCGTATGCCCACTAACACATGCAATTTAAGCAGTAGGATACCTCCCCGAGGTTCCGACATTCCAGCCTTACGAACGTGGAGGTAGCCAAGGGAATGAGAGTACAAAGCACAAGACAAAATAGTGCTCAAACCGTATCATTTGTAAAAACCGACTCAAAGTGGGACATACCAAAAACCGTCACAAAACATGAGAATAGGGAATCAAATAAGTTTAAATATGATAAACATGAGTCAATACATGATACATAAGCATTAGAACAAGTTTATGAAGCATAATGAATAAAAACATAGATACCTCTCCAACACAACGTTGTTTGGAAACCAACGAAAACAAGGGTCCACTTCAACGGTCATAACTAGAGTTCTAGACTAAAAGCCCTAATTCTCCATGGAGGTGATAGCTTATCCTTTTATGGTTCCAACGGGGTGTCACACGCCCAAAACAAGCAAGTAACGAAGGAGATATGATCATTTTACGAAAAGGGGTCAGTGCAGGAAAATTTCTGTCGGCAGCGAGTGACGCAGCCTGCGTCACCACGACGCAGCCTGCATCCTATTCGGACAGGTACGAGTCACACAATCTCCACAATTTCACTAAGGCATAACACAAATATCATCTATCATCACAATTCATCAATTCTCATATCAATTATCAACTAACAACAACCATCATCAACAACACGGTTCCTAAGATTACTAATCATATTCTAAATACGATTTCTAACATGGAAAACACATTAAAACACGTAAATGATATCGAGTAACCCTTCACCGTTACCTTTTCCACTAGATAGTAATCTTTGTCGGGGTCTAGAAAGTCTCCACCTAAACAAATACGACAAAAGATGAATATAATTCACCTTTGAGAAAGACGGATAAATTGAAAAGCGAGAAAGACGGTAATTTTATTACAAATACGGATAGAGGAAGATAAGAGGGGAAGAATAAGACGAACTTACGTGAATTTGAGCGAGAAATGAATGAGTAGTGACGATTCTAAACTTGGAAGAATATGGAGGCTAGGTTTTGGTGTTTATGGTGAGGAAGAAGAAGATTGAGTTGTGAGGGAGTTAGGGTTATGAGGGAGTATATGTAGGGTGAGTAAGTGGAAAAGTGAACGAAAGTCAAAGACGGCTCAAAAGTCAAGAAAAAGTCAAAGACGGCTTAAGACGGGATTTACATGAAATCTCGCGGAAATTCCAAATACGAACTCGGAAATTCTAAATTTGACTCGGAAAATTAAAATTACGATTAAAACTAAATTTCGCTGAAAAGTAACCGTAAAATATTTTCACTATAAAAATAGGGTACATTTGCGGGTGTTACAATCACCCCACCTTTTAAAAAGTTTCGTCCTCGAAACTTGAGAATAGAAAACAAAAGTATCAAAGACAAGAATCGGCTTTAAAAATTAACACGAAAACTTTTATACGGAAAACATTTATGAAATGAGGTTCTTCTCGAAAACGGTTTAAGGAAATTTTTCATAAGTGCGAAACTTTATTTACGAATCACAAGAGTGCCCGTCGCGAACGAGAACTCTAATTATCTAAATCAAATTAAAGTCGAAATAGTGAAATCGGAATTCAAAACAAACGTTAGTAAGTGCAAGACTAGTTATCAGACGTCTCCAATAACAAGTGCAAACATCCAACCAAACGCAAAATCCAAATATAAAAGCAAAAGAAATCCATTTTCTCCAAAAAGAGGCTACACAAACCATCTTTAAAACTTCGGTGAAACCATAGATTGGAAATACAATATGAAAATTTGGAAGTTTTCTCAAGGATAAAATCAAAATAACACGACATTACACGTACATAGAGCGACTCGCACATTTCACGCACAATTCAGGGTAACAAAATGTATACAAAACACGCAAAAACGAAATAAATCGAACTCTTAAGAATTGGAAGATCAAGATAAAGTCAGCAGGAATATCTACAAGAATTCGACATCACTAAATCTACTAATAAACCAAATCCTCAAGAGAATGCAATTTACCCAATTTGCAACTCATCATTTTCAATCATCAGAAATCCTACAAAAATATTCCAAAATCACGAGATTTCAATCCAATAACCTAATTATTCAGATCCATTTAGTATCCACTAAAGTCCATCGGCACGGTAGACTCCACAACTAACAATCCACATGAAATATTTATTACGCACTCTAATCTTCTTAGTTTCATCAAAACTCTTACTAGAAACTACCAACAAAATATTTATCTATGGAAACATGATCGCTAACAACCACAAAGTAAAGGACTTACCATGCAATCCTTTAATCCAATTTACTTCAAACTCATTATCCTAAATTTACAATGAACTTTCTCATCTTCGAAAGTCAAAACACAATCAAAGCAACAAAACATAATCATCTAGGATCCAACTAGACCCATCCAAAGTCTCACGACAAGGGAAAATTCACAATCCATTATCAGTTATATAATAATTCTTTAATACGCCCTAACATCCTTAATTCGATCATTACTACGCTCGAAGCCTCAAATATAAAATAGTCACATTAGCAAACTACGGTGGTTACTAATCCTCAAGATAAATGGGTTCACCATTCTATCTCCATAATCCATAACAACTGAGCACTCACTATCAAAAGCTTGCAACGAACATTTCTCAATCTCAAACTATGATTCCTTAAGAATAAAAGACAATTACAAATTCCAAACCACAAATGACCAATCACTTGGCAATCAGACAACCATTCAAATCATTTAATTCATCTAAAACTCAAAATGAATCGATTTTCATTTAGGACAATACTCCTCAAACTTTAGTTACTGGCTTAATTACCCTAAAGCAAAGTCTCTTTTAGAATCCACCAATTAGAGACATCTAATTCCCAAATGACATACCAAGCAACCGATATAATACCCAACAACAACGAATTATTATCATGATCAACTCAATTCTCAAAATAGCACTACAATACAAAGCTCCAAATCTAAAACCATCAAGAGAGAATACATTATCACTATTAGGATTCATCCTAGAGCTTAAGTCCTATTTCTCATGATCAAATACAACATGAAATTTGCTAAATCCAAAGACACATATTCTAACTAAAGAATCCCAAATTACATCACGCTTATTCTCTGAGCCTTACAAACGGAATATCCAATCCACTAGAGAAACGATGAAGGAGCAACGAGAAAGAAAACTGGAGTGTAAACTACTAAGGTTCACAAGTTTTAAGTGAACTTGACTAGCTTGACTCAAACTGAGAACAATGTCAAGTAACAAATGGATGTTGTTTTAGAGAGGGTGAGTTGTTTAACTGAAAGACTCAAGGGATATGACTTAGAGACACTCCTCTACAGCAA
>JAIUZE010023055.1:0-25550 GCA_022085475.1 Heliosperma pusillum
TTTCTAGCTAGATTGTTCAATTCTAATTATTGTGGATTTCCTGAATGTCGTTTATTATTGAATTTGTGAATTAGTTGGCTTATAATTTTGCTGAATTGTTAATTCTAATAATTTTGCTTTATTGATTTCCTGAATTTCGTTTATTTGTGAATTAGTTGCCTTATATATATATTGCATTTTCTGAGTTAGTTGGCTTATTATTGATTTAGTTTTAATTAGTTGGATTTTATGAATTAGTTGGCTTACTATATATATTACGAATGTAGATAAATGACTCGAACTTGGATGAATGCTGCGAATATGAGTGACCCAAACTATAAGGATGGTTTAGCTGAATTTTATGAAGTCGTTGCGAACAATTTGAATGGTTCTTCTAGTATTCCATGCCCTTGTGAAAGATGTGGAAATATTAGGTATATGGCTATTCCGGTTGGATTTTAGTCGATCCTATACCCGTTGGATTTTTCATGGGAAATCATTAGAGGAAGAGAATAGCTTTGAAGAAGATGATCTTGAGGTATACGAAAGGCTACTGATGATCCCGAGTTTGCCGAGTATGTTGAGTTGGAAGCAGACAAGTTGAATGTTGGGTCTACGGATAATGAAGAAAAAGATGATGATGAATCAAATGCTTTTGAAGATGACAATGTTAATTTGGATGACCTTGACAACATGTATGAGAAGTTGTGTGAGTATGAAGCGCCTTTGTACCCTGGTTGTAAGTACACAAAAATGTCGGCTGTGGTGAATTTGTATAATATCAAGGGGGCAAATGGGGTGAGTGACACGTGTTTCACTAGTTTATTAGCCTTGATAAATGACATGCTTCCAGATGGTAATGTTCTTCCCGTTAAGACATATGAGGCTAAAAAACTAATTAGAGGAGTGGGTATGAAATATGAGAAAATACATGCATGTCCAAATGAATGCGTATTGTATCGAAAATTATATCAAAACTAAACCAATTATCCGGTTTGTTTTGTGTGGCGTTATAAGGATAAGGAAGGGATCCCGGCTAAGGTGTTGTGATATTTTCCAATGATACCAAGATTCATAAGGATGTTTGCGAATAGCAATGATTCAAAAATGTTAACTTGGCATGAAATTAGAAGAATAAATGATGGGAAGCTAAGACACCCGGCAGATGGTATGCAATGGAAATCGTTCGACGCTAAGTATCCCGAGTTCGGCAATGAACCTAGAAACTTACGCCTAGCGTGATCCACTGATGGAATGAACCCACATGGAAACATGAGTACCCAACCTAGTACTTGTCCAGTAGTGATGGCTATATATAACTTACCTCCATATGTGTGCATGAAAAGAAAGTATTTGATGTTGTCGTTGTTAATTTCCGGCCCTAAACAATCTGGAAATAATATAGATGTCTATTTGGAACATCTTTTAGATGATTTGCGAATTTTGTGGGATAGTGGGATAGAAGTATTTGATGCATATAAGAATGAAACTTTCAATTTGAGAGCGATTTTATTGTGTACAATATCCGACTATCCGGCTTATGGCGACCTTTCTGGGCATACTGTGCATGGGAAAGAGGCTTGTCCATTGTGTGGGGAGGATATCGAGTTTGAATACTTGAAGTGTTCTCATAAGTATGTGTATTTGGGAAATAGGATGGGCTTGGATCCTGACCATTGTTATCGCAAGCAGCAGAAATCATTTAATCGACGTCAAGAACTTCGTCAACCTCCTAGGATTTTGAGTGGGCATGAATTTTATCAGAAAGTAAAGCATATTTAGATAAAATATGGGAAGAAGAACGGCTCTAATAAATTGTCTACTCGTGGGTATAAGAAAAGATCCATATTTTTTTGATAAACTTCCATATTGGCCTGACCTGGAGGTCAGGCATTGCCTCGATTTCATGCACATTGAGAAAAATGTCTGTGATAATATTATCAGTATATGCAAATGATGGTATTAGGCTAGAGTTGGTACCACAGAAGAGAGGTAATGGTACATTTTTACCGCCAGCAGCTTATACCCTTTCACGGAATGAGAAAAATGAGTTATGTGCATGCTTGAATGGAATTAAAGTGCCACATGGTTATTCGTCGAACATCAAAAGCCTTGTGTCGATGTAAGACCTAAAACTCACCGGGTTAAAGTTACATGATTGTCACACTTTGATGCATTAGTTACTACCTGTGGCTATTTGTTCCATTTTACCTGAAAAGGTACGATATGCTATTACTAGATGCTGTTTCTTCTTCCAGTCCATATGCGATAAAGTCATCGATCCCGATGATGCGGATTCATTGCAGTACCTCGTTGTCACCTCTCTTTGTCATTTTGAAATGTATTTCCACCCTCTTTCTTCACTATCATGATTCACCTGACCACTCACTTGGTTAGAGAGATTTTGTACCTTAGGCCCGTGTACTTGAGATACCAGTATCCTTTCGAAAGATTGATGAAAGTGTACAAGGACTATACATCTAATCGGTATCATCCAGAAGGTTGTATTGCTGAACGCGCGATTTTAGACGAAGCTCTTGCATATTGTTACGCTCATCTCTCCCCTGAGGAGTTAATTGGCGTTCCAAAGAATCGTCATAGTGACTGGATGACCGGAAAAGGTATTAGGGGCCGGGTTGAAAAAATTGTGACACGTGACATGTTGCATTTAGCACATACGTATGTGCTAAACAACGAAGATGAGGTGCAACCTTATATTCAACAACACAAAGATGAGCTCAAATACGATCACCCAAACAAGAGAGAGATGTGGATTGCAAACGAGCATAAGAAGACGTTTGGAGAGTGGTTTAGGAATATTGTCTTGGAGTATAAGAATTTGTATGGTGATGACATCTCTCGTAGGTTACTACGTCTTGGTTTAGGTTCAAAATGACAGGGCCACTTTTTTCAGCAGTTTTGCTATTAATGGATATACTTTTTACACATGCGAGCAAGATGAGTTGAACACAATGAAAAATAGTGGTGTGAGTTCTGAATTTGAGGCAATGCACTTTGCTACTTCAAAAGATAAAAAACCTATTTGGGGAAAATGCCTTTATTATGGTGTTATTCAAGAAATATTGGTATTAGATTACATTGATTTCACAATACCTCTGTTTCGATGTAACTGGGTTGATAACAACAACAATTGTGTTCGAAAGGATAAAATGGGATTTACGTTGGTCCATTTGGATAAGGTTGGCAATAATAAGGATGATCCTTTCATAATGGCATCCCAAGCTAAACAAGTGTTCTATGTCACCGATCATATGGATAAGAAGTGGTCTGTTGTACTATCTATAAGGAGTAGACGGGGTGCACCCGATAATGGTGGGGATAATGATCAGGATGTCGTATTTGAGGGAATGGATCACTCTACCACTGTATCTTATTTCGACGATGTTGACACTGATCATGATAACATTGAAAGCATCTATATACGTGATGATCATGGTGAAGGTATTTGGGTTAACGAAGAAACTATGTCGGGCAAGAAATATCCCCGATCCTGAGGTGGAGTCATTCAGTGTATTGCCATTCAGTGTATTGTCTTTAGCTTTTGTTAGCTTTGGTCATTCAGTATACATTCTCCATGTTTTGGTTTCTGCTGATTATTATTGCAGTATATAGTCTTATGCTGTTGCTGTTTCTTTTTTTATAGTTGTAATGCGATCTCTTTTTATAATTAAAAAAAAAAGTTAAGCAACAACAACGGTTTTGCTTAATATACCCGTTGTTATTACTTTCAACAACGGTTATTAAATAACGAACCGTTGTCATTGTCTTTATTAAACTTTTCATTGGCGTAAATAGGGTGAAAATATATAACAACGAGTAGACTTTAACCGTAGTCATTACTCTATCACAACGGTTCGTTTATAATAACCGTTGTCAATATTTGTTAATAAAGATGAAAAAAAACACAAAATCACACAACACTAATAATACTGTACTGCAACACAAAAACACAAACACAAAGCGATCATACTGCAACACAAAACCACAAAGACTAAGACATACTCCCTGATCGTCTCTTTGTCATCATCTTCGTCACTGTTGTCACCGTGTGCTATTTCTTATTAATCAGGTATTATTTTTATTAACTATTTCTTATTAAGATTTTCTAGCTAGATTGTTCAATTCTAATTATTGTGGATTTCCTGAATTTTGTTTATTATTGAATTTGTGAATTAGTTGGCTTACAATTTTGCTGAATTGTTCAATTCTAATTGTGTTTTATTGATTGAATAGCTTTGAATTGAATTTGTGAATTAGTGTATTATTGAATTTATGACCATTATTAAATTTAGTTTTAACCTAATATTTGGTTTAATTACTTAATTATTAAGTCAAACAACAATTAACGTATCAACATTAATATTATTAAATAAGTTCAAACGGCGCCACACACAAACGGCGCCAAAACAACCAAACAACAACAACAACCAAACAACAAATTAAATTGAGTCAGGGTAAATCTCCCGGATAACTGCCACCGCTAGAGCATATGCATCAATCGGCTCAGCCTCGGACAGAACCATCCCTTCGTACTGCTCTCCCTGGGTCACTTCAACGAAGTCGATCGTATTTGGGAAACGGTGATGGTCATGTGGGGTAGCCACCCATAGATATGGCCCAGGCTGGTGGTCCGTGCTCTCAATCCAATCTTTTCGCCCATGCCCTGCCTTGTCAAACATTCTTGCCAGTTTGGATGCGGACGCACGATGAGCATCGGTCATCCCAAACTCGAAAACAAGCTCCCCACAAAAGTACCTGCCATGCCAATTTGGCCTCATCTTCTTGATTAAGTAGCCATTTCGAATAAGCGTATCACGGAGTTTCTTGTAGCTTTTACACACAACGTAGCCACCCTCAATATGAGCAGGCATTTGGACCATGATGCAAGCATATGGTTTAGTAAACGTTTCAGACATTTTGTATGGTTGATGATAGTATTTTGGGGGAATGCAAAGATGTTAGTATTTTGTAGTTGGGAAATTTTGTATGGTTGATAGCCTTGTATTGAGGTTGTACTTACAGAGAGTTATTGATTAGAGTTATTGATTCACTTGTAGTTATTGATTCAGACATTAATTGAGTCAATGTGTATGCTTTGATTCACATGCATTGATTCACATGCATTGACATTTCCCAAAACCACTATACATTCACTTGTAATTATTGATTGAGTCAATTTGTGAATGTATATATGTTTCCTATGCAGTCAATGCAGTTAATGTGGTAATATGCAGTTAATGTACTGCATTGACTGTAATGCAATCTTTTTTAATCTCTTTCATTGAATACAACCGTTTTCATTACTTTCCACAACGGTTTTACTGAATACAACTGTTGTGAAAGAGTAATGACAACGGTTATTAACAAAGGACCCGTTGTCATTGTCTTTATTAGACTTTTCATATTGGCGCAAATAGGGTGAAAATATATAACAACGGGTATGTCTCAACCGTTGTCATTACTCTATCACAACGGTTGTATTCAGTAATAACCATTGTTATTTCTCAATATTATTTTTTTTAATTAAAAGAGATTGTATTACAGTCCAAACCTGTGAATAAACAACAGCAGAACAACTGTAACAGCAGAAACAGCAACAACATAAGCAGAAACAAGAACATGCAACCAAAACATGGCAATTGTATACTGAATGACCAAAGCCCCAAGTAACTTGGGAATCTTTAAGAATGACCAAAGCTAACAAGTAACTGCATATTACCACATAACCTAGTCTTAGTCTCTTTATAAATACAGCCTCAAAACCCCTCCTTTAAATATTACATAACCCTAATTAATTACTCCAAAAATTAACATCATCAATGGCAGCAGTTAACCTTCCCAACGATGAGACTACCCTTACAAAATTGATTGCAGATGAGGAGGAGGCTCTTGCCGTACTTCCCGCTGATCATCACCCATTGATTAAAGCATCCATTGAACATCAAAGGATTTATTGGATCAAGAGGCACAAAGCAGTTCGACTTGTCAACCAAGCGTCGTCATCATCATCGTCGTCTGGCTACCCTCCTCGGCCTGATACTCGCAGGTTGGATGCCGCAAGAGATATGTTGAGCTGTACCCGTCCTACCGTATCTCCACATGCAAGGCGTGTACTTGCATGCATTGAATCTGTTATGGCAAAATACGAGGTTAATGATCCGGAAGTCATCAGTATTATCAATATTGTTCCGGATTGTTGGTGGCAGTGTGAGAAAAGCTTTTTACTCTTAACCAGAATTGTTCCGGATTATTTAAAATCTTTATTTATTTAATGTCGGATGAATGTAGTAATGTTCTGTAATATAAAATCTGGGTTATTCCTAATGAAATAATCAATGATAAAGAATGTTGTTTAATAAAGTGTTTGAATTGATATGATTAATTTCGTTGATCTTTTGATGTTTGATCAAAAGCGATAATAATTTGATATTACATAAAATAAAAAAACCGTTGCTTTATTGATTAAAAAAACTGTTGGATCTTGTTGATCCAATGGTCCTAATTGATAGGACCAGACTCATCTAAGGACCTAGACTCACCGGATGCTCTCTCTCTCTCTCTCTCTCTCTCTCTCTCTCTCTCTCTGTATATATATATATATATATATATATATATATATAGAATTAGGTTCTTGTGAGTTGAGAGTCTTATGGTGAGTTGGTCCTCATAAATCTAGACCTTAGGATTATACAAGATTGATGGTCTAGATCAAGTCCACCTGTCAGTAGTAATAATTTCTGGTTTTTTTTACTGCATTTAAAAAGGCTTTCTTTTTTACCGCAATTCATGTCTGTTATTTCGCTTTCTCACTCTAACGCATCAGTTACTCCTCTTTTCTCTCTCCTTTGTTACTGTGTTGTTACTCCAGGCAATCCGTGATTTTTTCCTCTCTTTGTTCTTCTTTTCCTCTTATTTTCAGGTTATTTCTTCTTCTTTTCCTCTTTTCCTCTTCTTATTTCCATATATTTTGTTTTCATTCCATTTTTTTACTGCTTTTTTTGTTGTTTTTTTGGTCCTTTTCTCTTAATTTTGTCTTTTCTCTGTATTTTACAACAAATTTCTTATGATCAAGCTTCGTCTAAATGTTTTACCTTATACATTGTTGTTTTTTCAAATTTTCTGCTTTCATTTTGTTGATTTCACATAACTATTCATATTTCTAGGGTTTTTCCTTGTTATTTCGCCATTAATATGTCATATTACTGGTATATTTTAGCATCTTTCAGTGTATTTGTTTGTTGATTGTTAATATAGTTTGTCTTTCAGCAGTCCTAGTTATTACATGCAATCATACTGCCAAAAAATAAACATTGAGTTGCATCTTTCATTCAATGTTACTTTCAGCAGTCTTAGTTACTTAGTGGTGTTATTGTGGTGTTATTGTTTATTATTCTATTATTGTGGTGTTACTGTGGTGTTATTGTATTGTTAATATACGGTTATTCTTGAGTTACTGTAATTGTGGTATTTCTGTGGTGATATTTTGTTATTGTGGGGTTACTGTGGCGTTACTGTTCTGTTACTTTGTTATTGTAGGCTTGTGTTATTACTGTTGTGTTGCTGTGTTGTTATTTTGGTTCTTGTTTATCTTCTCTATTTTAACATTTTTCACTGTATTTGTGTTTGTTCTATTTAAATTTCTGCGGTGAGAGTCAGTTTGTTTCTCTTTTAGTGTACTTTTAATTTCTTATTTTTTCTTTTTCATGCCTTTGCGTGTTGCATTTGTGCGTAGGTTAAAAAACTCAAATGGCAATCATTTGCAAGGGATGGTCATTTAATATAGAGGAGGAAGATATAGTATTGTTTGCTAACAAATATGAACTTGAAAAGAAAAGAAGCATGGGTTGGTTGTCTGAGTCTGATGTAGATAAGTTTTCTGAAGTTATTGTAGAAGGTCGCAAAAATAATTCAATTTGCTCAGTGGTGAATAACCCTGATTTAATGGATAGGGTATTTAAACATGTAGAGAATAAGGAGGACAAGAAAAATATGGCTGTTGTTTGTAAGAAATGGTCTCAAATGTACTTGTTCCATAAAAGTGCACCGGGTTTCAACGTAGAATACATGAAACGTCTAACAAGTATTACTAAGCTGGGTGTGAAGTCTTCCTTCCGTGGTACAAAATTAATTTCAAAACGATGCAAGTGCTTCATGATTGGTAGTGAGGCTGTAAAGACGGTTTTCCATTGGCGGCAAATGGTAGCAAACCGTGATGTGGAGCATATCATATTTCCATCTGGAGTTCCTGCATTAATTGATATTTTTGATCCTGCTGTCATTTACACTCCCATGCACTTTCTAATTGCTTCTGACATACTCCATGACCAAACTGATGTCATAATAATTGACTGAGTTTTAGGTTATGTTATGTTAGTATCTAGCACATTTTGGGATCCTTTTTGAAGACTGTAATGTCTTTACACTGTAAGGTCATATGTTAGTATGAAGCACATTTTGGGATCCTTTTTGAAGACTGTAATGTCTTTAGACTGTAATTTTGGATATCAATGTAAATTAACTTTCTCGGCTTGTAATATCGTATGTTTGATAATATGTATTCAACAGTGTTTTTCACTGTAGTTTTGGATATCAATGTAAATTAAGTTTCTCGGCTTGTAATATCGTATGTTTGATAATATGTATTAAACAGTGTTTATCACTGTAATTTTTTATATCTATGTAAATTACCTTCCTCTTTTATTGTGGTGTTATTCTCCTGTTACTGTTTTATTTTTGTGTTGTTATTGTTTTGTTATTGTTGTGTTATTCTGGTGTTATTCTCTTGTTACTGTGTGTTTATTGTGGCGTTATTCTCTTGATACTGTGTTCTTACTGTGGTGTTATTGTGTTGTTATTGTTGTGTTATTGTTATTGTCTTATTATTCTGTTAATGTACTGTTATTATATTTTATTGTTGTGTTATTGTTATTGTTATTCGTGTGTTATTACTCTCTTTACTTTCCTTATTACAGAAACAATGGTCAAATTGAAGTTGAAAAGCTTGTCTCCATCAAAGTCTTCTCCTTCTCAAAGGAAGGCAGGGAGAAGAGTAAAGGCCGAGGGAAATCGTAAAGTTAAACCCGAGGAAGACCTTTTACTGCCTATTGATGAAACTAAAAAGGCAGATGTGAAGTTTAGTCAAATCAGAGTGTATGTGTACTTTTTTATACGTGTTACTGTGTTGTTATTGTGTAATAGGGTGTTATAATTTTGTTTATTTGACTTCATTGTGTGCCTTTGTATGTTTATTTATTACTTGCTCTTAAGAGACAATGCTTTGTCTTTGTTTACAGGCCGAGTGATTTTACTAAACGTTGTCGCCCTTCGTCTCTTACTGCTGTTATATATGGCCTTTCTGAGGAAAAAAAGGAGGCTGTGAGACAAATTGGCTTTGGTGGTTTGCTCCATCTGAAGTTGACTTCAGTTCCAATGACCATGTTCAGTCAACTTCTGTTTGCTTTTAGGAGCGAGGAATACTTTGAAGTTTCGGAGACAGAAAAGTTCAGATTGACTGAGGATGACATTTGCGATGTGTTTGGGTTACCTAATGGAGGCCATGATTTGGAGCTGTTGGTGACAGGTCTCGCCAGTTCTTCATCGTCCGATGGAGAATCATAGAAGAGTTTATGGCGTGAAAGGTATAACATTATCAGCAGCAAAGATCCAATACCACTTTCTGCGGTTAAAAATAAACTTCTCGACCATGGATTGGCCGACGAAGAGTTTAAGCAGACATTTGTTCTATTTGCTATGTCGTCTTTTCTTGAACCTGCAAGCGGTGCTGTCGTTGATTTACGACTTTTATCGGCCGTAGAAGATGTGTCAAGGATACACCAGTTGAACTGGTGTAAGTATGTTCTTGAAGAGTTGGTGATTGGTGTACGCGAAGCGGTGCGTGGAGCCAAGTATGTTTGGGGCTGTATAGTGCTTCTTGCTATTATGTATTTCCACCGGTATATCAAGAGGGGTAGTAAGCTCAGTAATGAGCTGCCACTCATTCAACACTGGAATGATCAGAAGTTTAGGGATAAGTTGAAGCGTGAGGAAGCTGCTAGCGGATTGGGCCATTCAGATCGCTTGGAAGTTGTTTTCCCTATTTCAAGAAAACATTCCAACAAGTCTGGTGAGGCATCATCTTTACCCAATAATCCTGTTGGTAATGTTCGTCATATTGTTGTGGATTTACCTGCTGATATTCGCACTGACGAGGAAGTGCATTCATCATCCATAGATGTAAGTTTCTTTTAGTGCTGTTCATTTCTGTGTTATTGTAATTCTATAGTATAGTCTACTGTTACTGTAGTGTTACTCTGTTGTTAATTTTCTCTTAGTGTTGCTGTAGTTTTCTTATTGTGTTACTGTAGTAGTGTTATTGTTAAACATTTGGGTTGCTATTATTGTATTTTTCTTTTGTTAATGTAGTGTTACTCTGGTAGTAATTCTTTCCATTTAATTTGGTAGGATGTTCATGAACTTCTGTTGCTGAATGAGAGAGACTCTGAGCTTTTCTGCAAGCGTTACATGGACATGATGAATCTAATCAAGTTGAAGATGCAGGCCAGGTCTGAACAGTCTAGTTTAAAGGACTCTAGTCAAGTATCCCCATCAGCTGCTAGTCAAGAGACGGGAACTGTTGATGGTGTAGGCACCGAACAGCTTGTTGCTACACCGTCTTTCTTCACCAGTCAAGTCATCAAGAAGGTTGATGAGTATGTTAATGAGGTATTGACTGTTGGAGTAAGTGTCCTCCACAATAGTGCATTTATATAATAAATCTCATTTGGAATATACGTGGCATGATTAGTATACTTTGATACTCCACGTCAGTTGATTAACGTAAATCGGTAACGCTTGGCTGACTAGAGTTTGACGTTATTGTCGTATGACGGCGGTAATCAACTGATCCCTTTAGGTCACACCTATAGGATGAGACCCAAATAGAATACTAATTATTTGTATGCGATACAGTTTAATTAGAGCATTACATATATTTGATATGTACGTTTAGTTACGAGAGTTATTTATTGGAAATTGAGTTGCGAACTCATTCCACTTAAGTTTATTAGTCAATTATACGATAACTGACTGAATAAATTTTACGTCTTATTTTAATACGATTAAATAAGATTTAATTTAATGATTAATCGTTAATTCATTAAATTAGTTGAGGTTATGCATATATTTTGAGGTAGGGGTAATTAGTTAATTATATTTACAAGGAGTTGTAAAATAAATTAACTGGGCATTGTGGGACCCATTATATATTGATATAATGGTAAAATATCACTTAAAAGTTAAGTACATATTGTTTATTAATTTGAGTCATATAATTGTTATATGATCAAATTAACACTTAATTATACAAGATAATTAAGCATATGATTAATAAGTATTTGTGAGACAAATATCAAAAAAATCAAAATGGTCCATTATGGACACAAGTGGACCGGTTTTGAGTAGGTAAAATCATTAGTGATTTTACTCTACCAATTCTACACTCCATCACATGATAATGAATTGTTATGACACAATCATCATCACAATTACTACTAACACTCAAAGTCTTTTGCATGTGAGTAAAAGAAGCAAAATAAGAGCCATATATGGCTCAAAGTGACCGGCCAAAGAGGCCTTTATATTGAACAATTGTTGTTCAATTTCATGATCACTTCAATTCATTATGCTTATTCTCACTTCTCTTTCAAAACTCAACTTCTCTCTAAACTCTCATATATACTAATATTCTCTACATATTACTAGTGTAGTAATACAATAATATTAGTAGTATTTATCTTACTTATTATCTAGTTAATAATAAGGTATGATTATTTGGGTTTAATCTTGGGTGCAACAAGAAGGAGACCTTCTACTTTGGAGGTTGTTTTATGGAGGATCATCCATTAATTTCATGGTCAAGAACAATAAGAAGGAGTTCTTATTGTGCCCATATTGAACCGAAAAATCCCAATGTAAGGATGTTTTGGTCTTATCTTTTCTTTTATGCTTTTATATTTGCATGCATGATAACTAGATCCTAAATCATTAACTTAATGTAATTTAATGAACTAATTAGAGGAGTCTAATTAAAGGTCTAGGACTTTCATGTGGTATCAGAGCTCAATTGTTACATGCATGTCGATTTTAGGCATTAAAATCGAGTTATACGATAACTTGGGTAAAATTGAAAATTTGTGTTAAAAATTGGTTTGCACGAAATTTTTGATTTGCATGCATACCTACTGACCTCAAAATGGTGTGGTCAAATTTGGTGATTTTATGGATTAATTTGCTATTTATTTTGATTTATGGCCTTTAAATCATGTTAATATGCATATTTTATGTTAAAAGTTAACTAAAAATAGTTGCATGTTGATTCTGGCCATGAAATTTTGATATGACCTCACATGCATGTTGTACATACTGTATGTAAAATTTCATGACTTTTAATTACGTTTTGCATGATGATTGATTTTTATAAGATAAAAGTCAATAAAGTGAGATCATTATGTTTATAAAATTGAAACTTCCTTTTCTGGTCTTTAAAATTTTTGGTACATTTTACATTCTGATTTTGATACTCTTGGTGAAATTTCATAATTTTTATCACTGTTTTACTATATTTAATGATTTTTATTTGATAAAACCATTAAATATGAAGTTATTTGTTCATAAAATTAATTTAAATTTTTTGAGCAAATGTTTTTATTTTTAGAGTTTCTGGACATGTTCCAGAATGTACAAAATTTTTGGTTTCAAATTTTATGATGTTTATATTTTATTTTGGTTTTATTTCATAATTGTTATGATTAAACCGTAATATTTAGCAAATGAAATCAAATCGATCTAATTAATGACCAACAAAATTAGTAGTGACTAATTTTGAGTTCTAAAAACAGTTTAGTTGATTAGTTTGAACTTAAATACGATTTAAGTGTTGATTATTGATTTTTAATGGGTAAAAATCGATAAAATCCATAAAACCGAGCTAGAATGAGCATGATAAGTATCAAGGGCGATTTTGGCATGATTTTTACAGAATTTTATTTATGTTGTTATTGTTGAATGAATGAATGTCATTTATTTAATTTTAATGCAAGTTGTACCTAGTATGGCCTAGATTATTTTAATCGGTATTACCCGTAATGTAAGGGAATAACGATTCGGTTGTAATTTTATTTGCGATCTCGTATCGCCGTTTGTAATAATTTAATTTCATTTTTAGATCAAATTTATAATAGGAATTTTATTTGTATCTTTTTGTAATTAATTATTATGAAGACGAAGATTCCCGAAGTCGGTGTTCCAAAAGACGATGCCATGAAGAGGCTAGGGGCCAAGGAGTTGGTTTCCGATTTTGTAATCTACTAGCTAATTAGATTAGCTAGGTGGCCATACTAGGATTTATTATTTGCTTGCTTTATGTTTTCCGCACATGCCAAAATCGCCAACATGCATCTTTATTTCTCGATTGTCAATTCAAAGTTATTCAAGATTCACCGACTTAGTTCGCTTATAGGGAATTAATAACAAAATTGACAAGACCTCTCACATAACTTAAAAAAAAAAATTGAGATTTAGCCTTACCAATTGAAGCACCTATGAGCCCCGTGTTCATTAGGGCTACCACGCTCGTGGGTCCCTTTTTACCTCGGGTAAGTAGGGTGATGCGATCACAAGCCAAAATTGGATTGGACTCAACGAGATAAGCGTTATCTTGGGACTAGGAGATGGATTTAGTTGAAATCCGTCAACCAAGAGTTCTAAGTGTAGAATTAGTCAAATATTGACTTACCATTTTTAGATAAAGGTAGCATACGATGACTATTTTTGTCTAATGATGGGTCTTGGAATCACTTATATAATTTCGTGAAGGGTCATTATATGAGTGACTTGTTAAAATTGTTTTACAAGTGAATTATATATAAGCAATGAATGTTTATTTTCCGTTGATATTTATTTTCATTCGCGCAATGACAATTATTTTTCTTCTACGAACTTGTAAATCCGTTCAATCGTGGAAAGGAGTTTCCATTATTTTATACGGTAGCATTTTGATTGCGATCTCCGTTTAAACCACCGTAGCTAAAGACAAAATGAATTTTATCTTTTGATCCTCATATTCACCATTGCAAATGTCTCTTATGAAGAGTAAATGAATAAGTCACACTTAGTCAAAAACGTTTTGATTTTTAGTGACGTCTTCTCATAACAATGGTACATCAATCTTTTCGCTCCAACGAAAATATTTTAATTTTTGGTATGTCGTCATAATGCTCCTTATCGAGGCTTACCTCAAAAGAGGCCAAATCAGTTGGGACGACTAGGTTAATCGATTTATTTGAAATCATGAATAACCATCAACCGTAGACACTTCATGAAAGTTTTATCCTTTTGAAGGAAAAACCATGAATGAAATGAAGAATAGTCTTCACAATAATTCTAATATACTTGTCTAAGTAGAGATTCATGAAAGTGAGTGGGAGCACTAAGAATGATGTTTATATTCTTAATTGTTAAGACGAGGTTCAAGAGTAGGTTGGCACGAGTTTGGCACAAGGCAAGGGAAAAAAAGGCAAGACTATTTTGAATAGAAAAGTCAAAACCCAAGCAAGATGTCGAACCCAACTTTTGACGATTCTATTTTACAGTGTAGGACACAAGAAAAGAATCTGCCCCAAGTTTTCTAAAGAGTTAGAAATTGGGTGTACTATTTTCACCCATAATATCTATATGATCGACATTTATTTTGTTAAATGCAATTTTTGTGGTATTAGATACCTATTATGGTTTTCATCAATGTATTCAATGCATATAATAATGATTCGTGCGACGACTAACCATGATTAAATGTCGACCTACAAGGGAAATATAACTATTGTAGTTTTATTTCTATAGAAACATATAAAAGTTATAATGTGATCAATCTAGTTTTGGATTTAGAGGTATACTTTAATAAACGTTATTATGTACATGACCTCTAAATAAAGAATATAGTATCCACTTTAGTGTACGACACAAGTGTTTCACTTTTGTGAATGGAACAAGCGTTGTATCCTTTTATGCCTTTACTTGGTCCATGGTTATACCATACCAATCAAAGGTAATTATATTCTTGACCTAAACTAGAAATTACTTGTCATATAGATTGTAAAAGGCTCAAAATTGGTGACCCTAATCTAATCTTAATTCTGGATTGTGTAGCACATTAAGAGGCTAGTATTGACAACTATCCCTAAACCATCTGATTTTGAATCTTATGGTGCGTGCAAATCTTGTATTCGAGGCAAGATGATTCGTGCCCTTTTATTTAAAAGGATATCGAATTAGTGAGTTATTGACCCTATTACATAAGAATATGCGTGGTCCAATAACAAACACAACCAGAGATGGTTATGACTATTTCACTTTATTTACCAACGATTTAAGTAGAAATTATATTTGATTCTACTTAATGAGGTGCTATGAGAGATCTTTGAAAAGTTCAAAGAGCTTCAATGTGAAGTAGTTAATCACCAAGAGCATTAGACAAGGACTGACGATTAATTCGTAACAGTAAATATCTAAGTATTGACTTTGGTTTTCACCAAAAGTATTGTGAAATGATTTCACAAGTTAACTTCTCCAACACACATTATTAGATAAGGTGTTGTTGAATAGAGAAACAGAACCTTATACGATATGGTTTTGTCTTTGTCAAGTCAAAATGAGCCATTTGACTAACCTTGGGATCTTAATATTTTTGTCTGCTATTTCTTTTCCCACCATATTAAAACACATTTAAAACAGTCTGATTTCATTCCATATACGATATGGGTAGGTAGCATACCTAATTTATAAGTTATTTGAATGAAACAAGTGCTCAATAATCCCACATTGATCACGAGAACAAAGCGTTTGTGACTCGTGATGCTGTCTTTCAATAAAAATACGATTATTTCTTGATAAGACAGAGTGGGAGAAAATGTTTCAAGAGCCACAAACTGAGCATATGGTCCGAAAAAAAAGTTTTCCTCATTGCTTGTTCAGTAGTTGTTTCTTCGGAACCTAGGAGGTTAGGTGGAATTTTATCGCTCCTTTATAGTGATGAATTCTAATATGCGACTTATAAAAGACTGTTTTTAGTCCAAACTTCTTGATATGGCTTAGAGTCATACGATTCGTAATGGACTCCATGCATGATGGTCAGGTATGTGACCTGGTAAATTTTACTTGAAGAAGTACGACCTCTTCAATGTAAATTGATTTTTAAGATCGAAATTTGCATGGATGAACATTAAAATGTTTTCAAAGATAACTTGGTAGGCAAAGAGTTTTGCACCAACCTTAATTCTTTGATCCATTCGAATATACTTAGCGATTACAGCATATCATAATAGTATGATGCCAACTGGATCTCAAGATCCACCTTCTTGAATACGATTCTAGAAGAGGTAGTATATTTTATATTCACCTGTGGGTTCATAGATCCTAACTATCCTAAGTTAATTTGCAAGCTTAAGAGGATGTCTTAAGTAAGCACTAAAGAGTTGGAATTAGTGTGTCAATCATGTCATAAAATATTTCTCGATATCTCGAGGAATTATGTTTATACATGAAGTTTAGTGGGAGTAATATGGTTTTCATCAGTCTTATATGTGGAGACATATTGATCATTTTAGATGATGGAAGATTTTGGAGAAGTAGAATACATCTTTTAGATATCTGGATTTATGGAGATAAATCTAAAAGGATATTAGCATTGAGTCAAAATTCTTATATTGATAAGATCTTTGACTAGTTCAAGGAAGTTGAACACATCATAATTGATTCCTTTTGCTTCCGCTGCGGGATCAATTATATACGCTGTGATGTATACTCAATCCGACATTTCGCATGCTTTGAGTATGACGAATCATTTGCAATCAAATCCAAGTGAGAGTCACTTGATAGCCATAAAGAACATCCTTAAGTACTTGCGAAGGACTAAAGATATGTTCCATATGTTTGGAGTTTATAGTGAGTTGTGTGTAAGAGTTTACACAGACTTCAGTTTCCAAACTGATCAAAGTGATTTGAAATCACGAACTGGCTGTGTTTTATAGAAGATTTATCTGTTGGAAGAGTTCCAAGCAGAAAAGACTATTGGAAAGGTTCCAAGTAGGAGTGACATTTTCAAATATAAATGTCATGTACCCGCTGGAAATGTTCCAGGCAGTTTATCATTGTGGATTTCACAACGGAAATGGAGTACATTGCGTCATATGATGATGCATATGAAGGTAGCTTGGATTCGACTGTATTGGAGGGACTAGAAGTAGTTCCTATAGTTGTATATCCTATCCCATGATACTGGTAAAACAGTGGGAGCTACATTTAGGCCAAGAGTCCTAAGTCTAGATTCAAACCTAGACACGTACTCAGAAAGTTTTATGTAATATGAAATTACGTAGACAAAAAGAAATAGCGATCAGAACGATGGGAGAGATGCAAGTATTGCTAATCCATTAGCTATGCTTTTGCAGGCTGAACATGATAGTCATGTCATTTCAATGGGATTGAAATATGTACCTGAATTGCTAGAGATTATGAGATATGAAATTATTGATAACGTATCAAATTTTCCAAATATTAGATAATCGCATTCATTGTTAGAGTTTCATTAAAAACTCCTTATTTAGTTTGACTAAACTTTAATACTTTGTTTATCCGAATTGGTTGAAAGAAAAGTTGAACCCAATTCAAGTGAACATGATGAACTCAGTGTTTTGTCCCTAGTCACTCATTTGATGTGACGTCCTTCGAAGTGACTATATCTGTAAGTCGATCGATGGTTGTTTCAAGCACCATGGGTCATGGAGATGATGGTCGTTTACATAGACACAGATTGGGAGACACTCTTGTCGGGTATGACATATGAGTCCCTTATCAAAATTGTTGAAGCCTGGTCGTGGCGGGGATTTCTATTTTATTCCTATGAGTCGATTCTTTAGACTGGCGACCATTTACCGGAGTCGGTGTAGTTTCCGATTGACTTTGGTTTTTGTCCTAGGTCGTGCCGTGAAAGGAGGCCGATGGACATCTTCTGGGTCATTGTGATCTGCATCATACAGTGTAAGATGGGTCAACAGGAATTGTCCACCCACGTTGGGTATTAACATCTTCGGGCCACTCGAGGAGTAGTAACTGGAAATGCGTGGCCACGCTCGGAAGAGATCTGTGGTAGATTTTCCGGTCAGAAAGTTACTCTCCCAGATCGAGAAAACCACTCTATTTATAATTTCAATTGCAAGTGCGACCTGTAAGACACCTTGCAATGAGTGGGAGGATGTGACGCAAAAGAGACAAGAGAATCGGTAGCACACAACTTGTCGAGACAAGTGGGAGAAATTGTAGAAAGAGGAGTCCTCCGCAATAGTGTTGTTACATGCACAACTTGTACCGGACAAGTGGGAGATTTTTGGAGTAAGTGTCTTCCACAATAGTGCATTTATATAATAAATCTCATTTGGAATATACGTGGCATGATTAGTATATTATGATACTCCACGTCAGTTGATTAACGTAAATCAGTAACGCTCGGCTGACTAGAGTTTGACGTTATTGTCGTATGACGGCGGTGACCAACTGATCCCTTTAGGTCACACCTATAGGATGAGACCCAAATAGAATACTAATTATTTTTATACGATACAATTTAATTAGGGCATTACATATATTTGATATGTACGTTTAGTTAGGAAAGTTATTTATTGGAAATTGAGTTAGGAACTCATTCCACTTAAGTTTATTAGTCAATTATACGATAACTGACTGAATAAATTTTACGTCTTATTTTAATACGATTAAATAAGATTTAATTTAGTGATTAATCGTTGATTCATTAAATTAGTTGAGATAATGCATATATTTTGAGGTAGAGGTAATTAGTTAATTATATTTACAAGGAGTTGTAAAATAAATTAACTGGGCATTGTGGAACCCATTATATATTGATATAATGGTAAAATATCACTTAAAAGTTAAGTACATATTGTTTATTAATTTGAGTCATATAATTGTTATATGATCAAATTAACACTTAATTATGCAAGGTAATTAAGCATATGATTAATAAGTATTTGTGGGACAAATATCAAAAAATCAAAATGGTCCATATGAGACACTTGGACCGGTTTTAGCTAGTAGAAAAACAATCATGTTTATTCTCTACTAAATCCACACTCCACCAAGTGATTATCACATGTTATGACACATGATCATTATCATTTTCTTACCCACACTCAAGTCATTTGCATGAGAATATAATAAGCAAAATTATCACCCTTTTGGTGAGAGCATGACCGGCCAAGTGCCCATAAATAGTGCACTTGGTTGTTCATTTCATTTTGCTCATTCATTTTCATTTGTTTTAGATATCTCTCTAAAATCCTCAACTTCTCTCTAAAACTCAAATGCAAACTAATATTTTCTACATATTACTAGTGTAGTAATATACTAATATTAGTAGTATTATGTCTTACTTATTATCTAGTTAATAATAAGGTAAGATTACTTGGGTTTAATCTTGGGTGCAACAAGAATGAGACCTTCTACTTTGGAGGTTGTTTTATGGAGGATCATCCATTAATTTCATGCTCAAGAACAATAAGAAGGAGTTCTTATTGTGCCCATATTGAACCGAAAATACCCCAGGTAAGGATGTTTTCGTCTTATCTTTTCTTTTATGCTTTTATATTTGCATGCATGATAACTAGATCCTAAATCATTAAATTAATGTAATTTAATGAACTAATTAGAATTGTCTAATTAGAGGTCTAGGACTTTCAATTTTAAATAAAATACAAAATAAAGTACAAGACGTGATTATTACACCCTCATACTTACATCTTGAAGAAACGAGATCTAACTAAGTTGTCATTTAGCGATAGCTTGACTCGAACGCAAAGAAAGTGCCCTCTTAAGAGGATCGAAAATTGATTTAAGTGTAGTTGGTTCAATTGGTAGCTCTACGCAAACGTGAAGGGAAACCAGAAAGATCTGAGCTTACGTGGTCAATCGATCAAGCACGTAGTTGTCAATAAGCTTAAAGCAAGGTCTAGAATGCAGAGAGAGAGAAGAGAGGGGGCGGAACACTCGCGTGCTTTAAATGTGAGCGCGAACCTCTCCTTTTATAGGGAAAAATATGAAGAGTTATAGAATAACTCGAACACGAAAAGAAATCTAGAAAATATTCCGGAAACAGGCAAAACGAGCCGGGGAAGAGTCGCAGCATGCACTGCGACCCTTGGATGATGCGCAACTCCTGTTGCGTCATTTTCCGAGCAGTTTCCTACTTTGAAAGAAAGATTTCCGTGTTTCTATTATGGAATTGCGGTAGATTTCGAATTCTTTATAAATAATATATGAATATATTTTACCAAAAGGATAAGTTTAAAATATGAAAATATCCGGAATATTCTCGAGCGTTCAGACACGATTTTTAAACACGTTTTTATAGAAAATGAAGCGGTTTTTGAACCGGATTCCAAATAAACTCTAATGACTGTCAAAACAACCATATCGGCACGTAGATGACGACCAAGGGGTAGACACAAGTATTTGAGCTATTAGTTGACGAAAAACGTATGAACTGTGATAAATCGTTTCGTATACCAAACATGCGGCTTATTCATCACTGTGTGGTTGGCGAAAGGTGTAGATTCGAGGTATCTACTGAGCCCCCACTTTGATTGACGCTTGGACAAGGCAAAAGTCAAAGTATAGCCATCAAGTCAATCGAAGATTACAACATGACGACTATGGCGACGCGGGGCAAGTCAAAGGTGCTGAACCAAGGACCTGTCGTCGAAAACATTTTAAAGTCTGTCGAATGTCGGGGAGGGTCGTTTAAAGTCTCTTAGACTACGTACAAAAGCTCGCCAGCCATAAGAAGGAGTCATACGTGAGCATCTTCTTACTTGGATTTGAGGTTGTGTCATGAGGCTCGCCAGCCGTCTGAAAGGCATACGTAATAAGGCTCGCCAGCCGTTGGAGATAAAGCGCCTTATGAAGCTCGCCACCCGCTTAATGGGCATGTGATGAAGCTCGCCAGCCGTTAAAAGGGCGTGATGTAGCTCGCTAGCCATTGAAAAGGCGTATGATGAATCTTCCTGCCGTTGGGGATAAGATGCGTAATGAAGCTCGCCAGCCGTTGAAAGGGCGCATTCTGAGAATCTTCCTGCGTCTCTCTTCAGGTGAACTATCGTTGGGGAAAGGGTGTACGTAATGAGGCTCGCCAGCCATTGAGTGGGCGTGTGATGAAGCTCGTCAGCCGTTGTAAGTTAGAAGCTTCCCGCCGTTGAATGGGCATGTTGTGAGAATCTTCATGCGTCTGTCTTCAGGCGAACTCTCGTTGGAATAAGATATATTGAAAAGGATTTGGGCCTACAAGCAACAAACTTGTAATAACCAAACTTCTAAGTAGAGCTCTGCTGAGGCAAGGGCGCAGAAAGGGCTGCAACTCCGCTGCGGGTTGCTTGAAATGAGTAAACTCGCTGGGGATTGTTTGACGTCGCTGGGGGTTGCTTCATACTCACATTTATTCTCCATATAAATGTCATCTCCTTTGAAATATATTTGTTGCTTTTCCATGTATTGGAGTCACTTTTCTGCTTCGGTAGGAACTGGCTTGGGATTGACTTCTGGCTGTCCCCCAAAAGGTGGAAAGTCATCATGCACACTGTGAGGAATGTATAGAGGAGGAAGTCTAGTTTCTATGGCAACAATTCGATCTTCTATGGCATTGAAGCGAGCATAATTTTGGTCTTCACTTGCTTGAGATGGATGAGCGCAGCTAGGATTTGATCATTATTATTCTGGTTTGCTGCAAGAATATTTGCTTGCCTAGCTCCTGACATCTTGAAAACTGAGCAAGACATCGACGAAAAATCAGAACATGATCGACAAATCTCTCACACTTAGTCGAAAATACTCGACTCGTGAAGTGGGAGCGTGCCACTGTGTTTAAGTGAGTTTTGAAAATGACTGGTTTGGAAATGTATGTCCTAGAGAACCGTAGTGTGGTTGTAGGAGTGTTGACTCGAAGTGGAGAAATGATTTTGACTAGACACTCGGACAGAGTTTCGACTCGTTTCGCGCTACTTTAGGCCAACTTTGAAAATGTTTTACAAATTTAAAAGAATTTTGATTTTGAAAATTTTGTCATGGTTTATTTATAAAGTGGTGATAATGTAACGGTTGTACATATTTAAACAGGGTGAATAACGACATGTTAAGTGCATTTAAAATGGTTTTGGCTTAAAGGGTGAGTTGCCATACTAAGCAATCAAACCTAGGGTTTGTGGAGAGGTCCGCCCCAAACATGAGTAAGGCGGGTTCCTAGTCCATTCGCCCGAGTAGTGAAAGCCCTTGGTGCTAACATGAGTACACACCGTGGTATTCTTGACGTCAATCGCTATCCATCCTTAGGCCCAAATAAGAATTTGGACCGTCCAGACATGAAGATTGGTTGAAAGAATTGGGTTAGGCCAGGGAAGGCCGAATAAAACGACCTAGGAAGGCCGAGTAATAAAACCCGACAACTGTCGCATACGTACTATTCCCTAACCTTTTTCAAGTTTCACCCTGGGTAACACGTAAGTGTATAATCCCCAGCGGAGTCGCCAAAATGTGATACACAAATTCGCGATCCTTTCCGAACTGTGGTGCACTGGGGAACCACAGATGGAGAAACGAGTGACAAGCGTAGAAATAAGCATTATTTGTGGAGTCGCCACCATCTTTTGTGGGATGTTCGAACCGTTCGATTACTTCATGTCATGCCAACACACAAAGTAATAAAATGAACACCAAGAACTCGTTACCCTTAGCATTCTATGTCTAGAATGACTCTCGTGGATACCAATGAACACGGGTGCTCACGGAGATCTGGAGTAAGGGATGAGGGTAGGTATTAGGAAGTACTTTAATCGAACATCTAATCCCGTCCGCCTCGATAGCAACCTCTACTAATGACTAGGGAAACTCTTCTGTTATCGATGTGTTGTCGGTTATATATGCATGTTATGCAACATCCACGTTTTGAACCTAGCATGTGAGTTAGCTATGTCGATTGAAATGTAGTTTAACTATCAATTAGGTCGAAGTAGGATTTAGATTCAATTGGCATGTGAGAAAGCAATAAATCATACAATGATTACAAGAGAATCCAAAGGAATAGAGATTACAATGGGTTGGAGGGATCTATGTCGAAAATATGCTTGAAAGATTTGGACAAAAGGAAATAATTAAGAAAACTTAATAATAAAACTACCCGAATCGGATTAACAGCGATAATACAATTAATAGTCTATTAATTACCTAATTAACCTACGTCGGAGCGAATCAGGAAGTTTAGAGACAGAAACCAGCCCGGAACAGGCGCAACAGGTCATGCGCCCTTTGGAAAGATCTGACATAAATCCGACATGATACTTACATGATTTGAAATAAAATACAAAAAAAAGTACAAGACGGGATTATTACTGTAACAACCCGAAAAGTACCCAATTTTTCTAGTAAAAATATTTACTAACACTTTTCAGCAGACTTAAGTTTTTAAAGTAGAATTTATTGTTTCGAGTCGTATTTTGAAATTCCGAGTTCGTATTTGGAATTTCTGAGAGATTTCATGAAAATCCCGTTTTTAGTCATCTTTGACTTTTCTTGACTTTTAAGTCGTCTTTGACTTTTCTTGACTTTTTAAAGTCGTCATGGACTTTTCTTGACTTTTAAGTCGTCATAAACTTTTCTTAACTTTTAAGTCATCTTTGACTTTTCCTCGGACTTTTAAGTCGACTTGACTCGTGAATTTTCCCGACTCGCCTTGTAATTTTGAAGACCGAAATTTTATTAAAAAAATAATATTTTTAATTTATTTTTATTTAGATTTATTAGAATTTATGATAATTTAATAAAATTATTTTGAATTTATTCGGAATTTATAATAAGGTTTTACGGTTTAAACCCGGGAATCATTTAACTATTCCCGACTAATCGTAAATCCCGAAACAAACCCGAAACTCGACTTTGGCATGAGTCACACGCCCATGTCATCGTTTTCCACTCACTTGAGATATTTTAATTGTTTCGATTAAACTAATACAAATATCTTAGATATTTGTTACTTTATCGATCCGTCAACGGAAATTACGCAAATCGTTTACAAAACTGACCCGACAATCACAAAACCACACGACACTCTCACCCTCTCTTAAGCCTTGATATTTTCATTTATTTTGATTAAAATAACATAATATCTTGATATTTAATTTAATTAACTTAATATTTAATCAATTACCGTAATATAATTATTAAACGCGAGTCAATTCCGTAACAACAATTTCAAAACCCGACTCGTCATTTGTCTCTATATTACACGGCTCACTCACCCATCATTACTCACTAACAACTTTTCATTTTACAACAAATCAAATTAAGATCTAATTAATCGTTCTTCATCGTTCTTCATTCGTTCTTGAGCGTTCTTCATCCGTTCTTCGTCGTTCTTGAGCAAAATCATCATAAAACCTTCATTTCTTAATTAAATCCGTCCTAAATTATATTTCTAGAATCTCCTCTTCGCTCTCCATCTTCAAGTACGGTTTATTTTCAATTCCGTCAAAATCGTTTTTAACACTTTAATTATGGAAAATCTATTTTTACTTCTAATAATGTTTTTCTTGTCATTTCTTATAGGGGAAGATTTTGAAGACGAGTTTGGTGACTCGTATATATTAGGGGAAGATTAGAAGACGGGTTTCTTAGTTTATACTTATTATTTTGGTGCTAATTGGTTTTGCTAGCTAAGGTAACGATTCCGAGTTACTCGACGAATCTATGTTACATAGCTTTGTTTCTTTTGTTTTGGTTCAATCTTTGTTTTGTTTCATGTTATTATTTGATTTATGGATTTTTAGTAGTAACATGATAAGTAGTATGATTTTGGTGTTGTATGGTATTTTTAATATGTTAGTGTTCTTGATGAATTTGGATGATTGTTCATAAAAATGATTTTTGTTTGATGATGGTTGAATTGGATGTTTAAAAATGGATGTTGTTAATTAAAACATGTTAGAATTTAGTTGGAATTTGGGGTGTTTGAACCGTGGGGAAATGGCTGGAAAACCGGACCCAAACCAGCCGGTTCAGGCCGGTTCAGGCCCGGTCCAGACCGGTCTGGGTTGGTCCATGGTGGGTCCGGGTTTTGGTCTTTGGGTTGTGTCGATGTTTGATTGTTTAATTGTTGTTTTGACGGGTTTTAAATATGTTAAGAATGCGGGAAAATATTAGAAATCGGTTTTAGTAAAAATTACAAAACAGCCCAAAACAGGCCCAAACCAGGCCGTGGGCCCAGTCCAGGCCCGTGTCAAGTCGGCCCAAATCAGCCCGTGGGTCCCCTTCCTTAGACTTGTGACGGTTTTTGAGTTATCGTTATTTTTATCGTGTTTTGTAATATTTAGCAAGTGGGAAAATTTAATAAGTAAATTATTTAATTAAAAGTATTTTTCATAAAATTATTATTTCTCACATGT